>PVKV010041256.1:0-11587 GCA_004027835.1 Alouatta palliata | reverse complement strand
ACACATGGACACAGGGAGGGGAGCATCTCACACTGGGGTCATTTGGGGGGAAAAAGGGGAGGGACAGTGGGGGGTGGGGAATTGGGGAGGGATAGCATGGGGAGAAATACCCGGTATAGGTGATGGGGAGGAAGGCAGCAAATCACACTGCCATGTGTGTACCTATGTAACAATCTTGCATGTTCTTTACACGTACTCCCAAACCTAAAATGCAATAAAAAGTATATATATTTAAAAAAAAAAATCAAAAGCTAGCAGAAGACAAGAAATAACTAAGATCAGAGCAGAACTGATGGAGAGACACCAAGAACCAACCCTTCAAAATTCAATAAATCCAGGAACTGATTTTTTTGAAAAGATCAACAAAATAGACCATTAGCCAGATTAATAAAAAAGAAAAGAGAGAAGAATCAAATAGATGCAATAAAAAACGATAAAGAGGATATCACCACCAATTCCACAGAAATACAAACTACCATCAGATATTCCTACAAACAACTCTATGCACATAAACCAGTAAACCTGGAAGAAATGGATAAATTCATGGACACTTGCACCCTCCCAAGTCTAAACCAGGAAGAAGTCAAAACCCTGAAGAGACCAATAACAAGGGCTGAAGTTGAGGCAGCAATTAATAGCCTATCAACCAAAAAAAACCCAGGTCCAGATGGATTCACAGCCGAATTCTACCAGACATACAAAGAGGAGCTGGTACCACTCCTTCTGAAACTATTCCAGACAATCCAAAAAGAGGGAATCCTCCCCAAATCATTTTATGAGACCAACATCATCCTGATACCAAAACCCAGCAGAGGCTCAACAAGAAAAGAAAACTTCAGGCCAATATCCATGATGAACATAGACGCAAAAATCTTCAATAAAATACTGGAAAACCAATTGCAACAGCACATCAAAAACGTTATCCATCACCATCAAGCAGGCTTCATCCTGCAGATGCAAGGCCGGTTCAACATACACAAGTCTATAAACGTAATTCACCACATAAACAGAACCAAAGACAAAAACCACATGATTATCTCAATAGGTGCAAAGAAGGCCTTTGACAAAATTCAACAGCACTTTATGCTAAAAACTCTCAATAAACTAGGTATTGATGGAATGTATCTCAAAATAATAAAAGCTATTTACAACAAACCCACAGCAAATATCATACTGAATGGGCAAAAACTGGAAGCATTCCCTTTGAAATCCAGTACTAGGCAAGGATGCCCTGTCTCACCACTCCTATTCCACATAATATTGGAAATTCTAGCCAGAGCAATTAAATAAGAAAAAGAAATAAAGGGTATTCAATTAGGAAAGGAGGAAGTCAAATTGTCTCTATTTGCAGATGATATGATTGCATATTTAGAAGACTCCATTGTCTCAGTCCAAAATATCCTTAAACTGATAAGCAACTTCAGTAAAGTCTCAGAATACAAAATCAATGTGCAGAAATCACAAACATTCCTATACACCAAAAATAGACATAAAGAGAGCCATATCAAGAACGAACTGCCATTCACAATTGCTGCAAAGAGAATAAAATACCTAGGAATACAACTAACAAAAGATGTAAAGGATTTCTTCAGGGAGAATTACAAGGCACTGCTCAATGAAATAAGAGAGGACACAAACAGATGGAGAAACATTCTATGTTAATGGTTAGGAAGATTCAATATCGTGAAAATGGCCATACTGCCCAAAGTAATTTCTAGATTCAATGCTATCCCTATCAAGCTACCAATGACCTTCTTCACAGAACTGGAAAAAACCACCTTAAACTTCATATGGAACTAAAAGAGAGCCCACATAGCCAAGTCAATTCTAAGCAAAAAGAACAAAGCGGGAGGCATCACACTACCTGACTTCAAACCATACTACAAAGCTACAGTAATCAAAACAGCATGATAGTGGTACCAAAACAGAGATATAGACCAATGGAACAGAACAGAGGCCTCGGAGGCAACGCTACACATCTACAACCATCTGATCTTTGACAAACCTGACAAAAACAAGCAATGGGGAAAGGATCCCCTGTTTAATAAATGGTGTTGGGAAAACTGGCTAGCCATGTGCAGAAAGCAGAAACTGGACCCCTTCCTGACACCTTACACTAAAATTAACTCCAGATGGATTAAAGACTTAAACATAAGACCTAATACCATAAAAACCCGAGAAGAAAACGTAGGCAAAACCATTCAGGACATAGGCATAGGCAAGGACTTCATGACTAAAACATCAAAAGCATTGGCAACAAAAGCCAAAATGAACAAATGGGACCTAATTACACCCCAGAGCTTCTGCACAGCAAAAGAAACAATCATTAGATTGAACTGGCAGCCAATAGAATGGGAAAAAATTTTTGTAATCTACCCATTACAAAAGGGTTAACATCCAGAATCTACAAAGAACTAAAACAGATTTACAAGAAAAAACAAAGAAACCCATTCAAAAGTGGGCAAAGGATATGAATAGATACTTTTCAAAAGAAGACATATATGAGGCCAGCAAACATATGAAAAAATGCTCATCATCGCTGGTCATTAAGGAAATGAAAATCAAAACTACATTGAGATACCATCTCACACCAGTTAGAATGGCGATCATTAAATAATCTGGAGACAACAGATGCTGGAGCGGATGTGGAGAAATAGGGACACTTTTACACTGTTGGTGGGAGTGTAAATTAGTTCAACCATTGTGGAAGACAGTGTGGTGATTCCTCAAGGATCTAGAAATAGAAATTCCTTTTGACCCAACAATCCCATTACTGGGTATATACCCAAAGGACTATAAATTGTTCTATTATAAGGACACATGTACACAAATGTTCATTGCCGCACTGTTTACAATAGCAAAGACCTGGAACCAACCCAAATGTCCATCAATGATAGACTGGACAGGGAAAATGTGGCACATACACACCATGGAATACTATGCAGCCATAAAAAACGATGAGTTTGTGTCCTTTGTAGGGACATGGATGAACCTGGAAACCATCATTCTCAGCAAACTGACACAAGAACAGAAAACCAAACACCGCATGTTCTCACTGATAGGTGGGTGTTGAACAATGAGAACACATGGACTCAGGGAGGGGAACATCACACACTGAGGTCTGTAGTAGGGGGACTAGGGTAGGGACAGTGTGGGTGTAGGGAGTTGGGGAGGGATATCATGGGGAAAAATGCCAGATATAGGCGATGGGGATGGAGGCAGCAAACCACATTGCCATGTATGTACCCATGCAACAATCCTGCATGTTCTTCACATGTACTCCAGAACCTAAAATGCAATTATATATATATAAAGGAAAATTGAGGCATAATGAAATGTAACTTTCAGTCACACTCCAGTCATTGTGACAAGGAAGACACTCCACATTACCAAGTGCTGCTTAAGGATAGAGTACTTGTCAACCTGGTTGAGAACAACTGGGTGTTACTTCATTGTTACTGGATTTCTGTTATCACAGTTGAAAACTCAGTTGATTTGTATTTTAAGATGATCTGTATTTTATCTCTGGCTACTCTTAAGATCTTCCTTTTGATATTTTGAAATTTTTCTATAGTATAATGTGTATATTTATTTTCATTTATTGTTTGTTACATTCATTAGTCTTCTGAATCTGGGGATTGATTTCTGTCATCATGTCTGGAAAATTTTCAGCCATTATCTCTTTAAATTTCCTCTCTCATTCTTGAACTTTCTCTTTGTTGAACTTCAATTAGATGCAGGTATGATTTTCTCCTTCTATTCTATATGTTTCTGATCTTTTTCTTTGATAGCTACTAGTTCTTGAGTGTGTAGATTACATTTGTTATAATTTCTTTAGCTCTACTTTTTTCCAGTTTACTCTCATTCAGTCATTTCCAATCTGCAATTTAACCAAAACACTAATTTGCTAATGCCAATTGTTATATTTTTCATTTTTGACACTTCTTTTGATACCTTTTATAAATTCATGTAATCAATTTTGATAATAATTTGTTCTTTCATCATACTTTCAATGAATTATTTTATATATTTAAATACACTAAACACAAATATTTAATATTTTCATTTGCTAACAATTCTAACATTTACTGTTTTAAAGATTTTAATACAATAGTTTGTTGTTTCAGTTGATTTTCACTCATGGTGTCTTGTTTTAAATTTTATTTAGTAATTTTTTTTTGAGTTGATTTTCCTTGGAACTTTGGGAGAATTGTTATTTGAGATTAATGTTCCATTTTTCAGAGAACGCTACAATCTGGAATTACTTTAAATTTTTCATTTTGTTTTTTGGGGGAAGGGCAAAAATATTATGAATTTAGGCAACAAACCCATATGAGTGCAAGCTTGTGATTACAAATTATTAGAACTTTTCTTTTTTTTTTTCTTTTATCTTCCCAGAATGTGGCAGCTATCTTTCTCTGTGAGGACCATTATTTTTTCTTATTTTACCTAATAAAGACACTGTCCTTTAAACGTCCTGACTTTATGCCAAGATCTCTGTCTCAAACTTGCATTTTGGTCAGGATCCCAGGTTTGTCTCTTGGCCTTATTAGTGGTTCATCAAAGTCCAGTGCTAGGAGGAAGATGAAGCAAGACGGTTGAATGAAGCCTCCAGTGATCATACCCTTCCTGCCTGCAGGACCACCAAATTGAGCAACTATCCACACAAAAAAGCACCTTCATCAGGACTACAAATCAGGTGAGTAATCACAGTACCTGATTTTAAAATACCAAAAAGAACAAAATCAGAGGAATCACATTACCTGACTTCGAATTATACTACGGAGTTATAGTAACCAAAACAGTATGATATTGGCATAAAAACACACATGTAGACCAATGGAACAGAATAGAGAACCCAGAAATTAATTTGTACATCTACAGAGAACCCATTTTCAACAAAGATGGCAAGCATATACATTGGGAAGAGGACGGTCTCTTTAATAAGTGGTGCTGGCAAAACTAGATACCCATACACATAAAATGAAACTAGACCTCTATCTCTCACCATACAAAAAATCGAATCAAAATGGATTGAAGATCTTGCATTGTGAAACTACTAAAAAAAAGCACTGGAGGAAATTCTTTACAACATTGGACTGGGCAAAGATTTTTTGAGGAATACCAAGACAGCACAGGCAGCAAAGCAAAAATGGTTAAATGGAATCACATCAAGTTAAAAAGTTTCTGCACAGCAAAGGAGACAATCAACAAGGAGACAACCCACAAATTGGGAAGACATATTTGCAAACTATCCATCTGACAAGGGATTAGTAACCAGAGTATCTAAGGAACTCAAATAATGCTATAGGAAAAAATATAATAATCTGATTTAAAATGGGCAAAAGATCTGAATAGACATTTCTGAAGAGAAAACATACAAATGGCAAAAAGGTATATGAAAAACTGCTCAACATCACTGATCATCAGAAAAATGCAAGTTGAAACTACAAAGAGATATCATCTTACCCTAGTTAAAATGGCTTTTATCCAAAACACAGGCAATAACAAATGCTGACAAGGATGTGGAGAAAAAGTGAATCCTTGTATACTGTTGGTGACAATGTAAATTTGTACAATCACTTGCAGAACAGTTTGGAGGTTCCTCAAAAAGCTAAAAACGCAACTACCATTTGAACGAACAATCCACTTCTAAGTATATTCCTAAAAGAAAGGAAATCAATGTATTGAAGAGACATCTTCACTCCCATGTTTTCTGCAGCACTATTCATAATAGCCAAGATTTGAAAGCAGCCTTAGTGTCCATCAACAAATGAATGGATAAAAAACGTGGCACATATACACAACAGAATACTATTCAGTTATAAAAAAGAATGAGATCCTGTTATCTATAACAACATGGATGGAACTGGAAGCCATTATGTTAAATGAAATAAGCCGGTCACAGAAAGACAAACTTTGTATATTCTCACTTGTTTGTGGGATCTTAAAAAAAAGTAAAACAATCGAATTCATGGTGATAGAAAGTAGAATGATAGTTACCAGAGGCTGGGGAGGGTAGTGGAGGTGGAGGAACAAGGACAGATGGTTAATAGATACAAAAATATAGTTAGAATAGAAAAGATCTAGTATTGATAGCACAACAAGATAATAAAAGTCAACACTAATTTATTGTACATTTCAAAATTCAGTTATTTTAACTAAACTTTAAGTTATGTGTGTAATTGGACTGTTTTTAACTTCAAAGAAAGGATAAAAGTGGAGGCAGAGAATCATGGCCAAATAGAAGTCTCCAGCGATTGTTCCCCCTATAGGAACACCAAATTGGAAAATTATCCACCCAAAAAACACCTTCATAAGAACCAAAAAAATCAGTCCTGTGAACCAGCTATGTGAGCTACCCTGTTACCCTGTGGAGAGACCCATATTACAAGAAACTTAGGGAGCCAACAAGTACCTGATGCCCTTAGTTCAGCAGCTCAAGAGGAACTCAATCTTGCCAGTGACGATTGTTCAAGGAAATAGAAGTCTTCTCATCATAAAATAATTTTGCAGAAAGGATCCAATGTAAACATAACATATAAAATTCAAAATCATGAAAGAAGTCATACTAAAGACAAGACTGTAAGGCTCATTCTCACAAATTATAGTGTTGGAAGGCTTATTTTAAAAAAGTGTTCGAATCTTAGCACCAAAACAAAGTAATCCAAAAGAGAAAAGGATAAATGCCTGAGGTAGTGAATACTCCATTTACCCTGATGTAATTATGCATTGTATGCCTGTATCAAAATATCTCACATACCCCATAAATATATACACCTACTACTGTACTCACAAAAATTTAAAAAAACATTGCTCACTTTCCACATTCTTATTATTACTAATCTCTGAAGAGTCTTTCATTCCTCTGCCAGCATCAATCAATGATCCTTTTTCAAAAGTATTTTATACAATATTGTTCAGTGCTTCCTACTGGGAATAATTTATCTGAACGTCAGGCTGCCATATTTCCAGAAACAGAGGGGAGGATTGGATATCTTATCAGACCTCAAAGTCTTCACATGCTGTATATTGTGTGCCTGCTTACGGGAACTGATTATACAATATGTTTTAAACAATTATAAATGAACAATGCATGAAAAGATCTCGGCAAAAAGGCCATAAATGGAAAATATTAAAAATGCAAGCACAGGCAGACAACAATGAAATTACAAAGCTGACTTTCTTCCTGCCCATCTCTGACCAGTTACTTTAGGAGATAAAAGGCAAATGATAATCTAATTGAATATGAGAGGAAGTAGTCTAATAAAATTACTGAAACAACCAAGAAGGCCACTTGAGAGATGAATTTAATCTACTATTGTTAGCAATAAGGTCTGTGCTGAGTTAAAATTATACTAGATATTATACTAGATATTAGATAATTATAGTAACATATGATTTTACACAGAGGCAATACATATTTGCATGGTTTCTTTTTCCTTTGTTTAGTCATAGCTGATTTTTTAACAAGTTTGGGGACCACTGCTGTAATCAACTGGATTCCTTTTCTGTATGCAAAAAGAGCAACTAAAAGGTTCTGAGCCAAGGAATAACACAATTATTTTGCTATTTGGAAAGATTAATTTAATTGTAAAAATCAAGATGAATAAGAAAGAGCAAGAGCGGAATGAGGAAGACCAGTTTCTAATAATCCAACTGAATGTTCAGGACAGCTTCCTTTTCTGTGTCCTCAGATACAGTTTGACAGCAATTTCCATCAAACCTGAAGTCTGATTGTCAGTTCAATTAAAATTACCATTAGTTATGGCACGCCAGTGAGTTGGATTTCTTGATCTTGCTTTATAAATCATGATTCATAACAATTTATATTAAAAAAAACTAACTGTGCTTCATAATCATCACCCAAAAACGTCAATCAACTGTTCAAACATAACTTAAGTGGTTACCAACAGACCTGGAACATAGTACATAATAATTAATTAAAAGTAATTTTAAGATTATAACTGCTACAGTCAGTGTGTTGTGGTTCAGATTAAGAAAGTGAAACTTCTAGAAGAAAATTTAGCAATTTTGTAGTTTGTTTCTCTGTGAGAAGGTTCATATTCATTCACACAATGTATGTTCCTATTTATTTCTTTTGAGGAGATAAAATCCAGGAGAGGCTGTGTGCGGTGGCTCACACCAGTGATCCCAGTGCTTGGGAGACTGAGGTGGGAAGACCGCTTGAGCCCAGGAGTTTGAGTTACAATGAGCTAGGATGGTACCACTGCACTCCAGCCTGGGCAACAGAGACAGATCTTGTCTAAAAACAAAAATAGAAGGTATGTGTATACCTATGTAACAAACCTGCATGTTCTGCACATGTACCCCAGAACTTAAAGAATAATTAAAAATATAAAAATAAAATAAAATAAATATACTAAAAAGAAGTTGTCGGCCACATCCAGAAGGATTAGATGTGAACTTGTGTTTAAATTGAAATATTTTTAAGGTCCTTTGCAAGTTAAAAAAAAAAAAAGTCAGGACACTAGGACACATTTACAGTTATGTGTCTTCACAGCATTATCGTTAGGTAAGTAAATGCAGATTCTACAGGACAATCCTGGACCTTTTTCCACATTGTTATGCACTTTTTCTCCGAGCATCTCACAGGAAATGCAAGGTTGTATCACTTTTATCATCAACAGTGTTGATACCCTGAGTTTCTTGCTGAGGGTCTCTATATATTTTTCTCTGGAATA
The DNA here is from genome assembly GCA_004027835.1 of Alouatta palliata. NCBI lineage: Eukaryota > Metazoa > Chordata > Mammalia > Primates > Atelidae > Alouatta > Alouatta palliata. Next base: position 2,882 of record PVKV010041256.1, on the reverse strand, counting down.
AAAGTTATAATTGATGGAAGAATTAGAGTTAAAGAGATAAGAGAAAAAAAGATACTAAGAGGAAATGAGTCTAGTTTGATATTTTTTTTTTAAAGATAAAGGAGACGATAAAAGAGGTTTCTGTCTGACTAAGCCTGTTTAGCACGGTAACAGTGAGGGTGGTCACATTTTTAGTTAGTCATTAAATATTTTGGTAGACTGAAAGTGAAGAAAAGCAAACACAACCAAGGAAATCAAGAAGATATTTTACTCCCTGGCACAAAAAATACCAATGATTCTCAATCCATTAAGTAATTCCAAATTAAAGATTTTCCTGAAAAAAATTAACTTTATATGAATTTTATAGCAGATCAAAATAAGACATTTTAACATTCATGTACAACCGATGATGAAAAAGTAGCATTTTATTGTCTTTCCTATCACCACTTAGTCTTATTTTTTCTATAAGAAGACGCAGGACCTGGAGTGAATCTGCAGGCCTGAATTTGAGGTCGGCCATTTTCTAACTAGTGCACTTGGGCAAGTCAGCCATTCTTTCTGTGCTTTGAGTCTCTTTGTAAAATACAGATTATAATAGTAGCAACTTTATGGGGTTGTTGGGAGGAGTCAATGAGAAAATACACTTGAAATACTGAGAAAATTATCTAACAGGTAGCAATGTAGTCAATAAGTGTAGTCAATAAATGCTAGCTACTATTATTATTTCTGAGACAATGGTTTTGATAAACTTGCCAATGAATGTGTTCTTTATCAGGGTCAAAAGCCAAAGGAAACTTGTAGCAAGACGGCAATTCATTATTCATGCAAACTATTTTTTCAAAGGCACTGGAGACTATCACTGCAGAGCACTGCATAGAATCACCTTTCCCAGAGACAACTGACATTCCCACCGTGCTCTGACACAATGTGTAGTCAAACCAAAAATTCTTTCCTTCTGTTAACCCTTCATACGTTCCTTGCATCCTCTGTAAGCTACAGACACAAGAATGAGATCTGACTTGATTCACCTCTGAATTCCCAGAGCCTATCGCAATACCGGCACTTTGTAAATACTCACTAGATGTTTTAGAAACAAGCGATTGACAATGACCACATTTCTATCTTGCCTTTAAATTTTCTTCTAAGCACCAGATGCACAGAATATCAATCAATTAGATATTACCACTTGGATTTCTCAAAATTACCTCATGGTGAACCTCTTAGTGGGCTCTTCACTTGGCATTTTGTTGTGTGTTGGTATCATGCAACAGATACCTAAGGCGTGTGTTTTCATAATGTCACTGTTTTCTTACTGTCTCTGGGATTTGCTCTTCCCTCTCCATTGCATTGCAACAGTTTCTCTTGACTTTTTGCATGCTTGTCTTTAGTCTTTACAGAGCTCTCTTCCCATCCGAGTCTAGTACATTCTCCTTCCAGAGGGTTCTTTCTAAAATGCAAATCTAATCACAACACTTTTTTGTGTATAAAATCCTCCAATGTCATCTACTAAAGATTGGCTAACATTTTAAATCCTTAGTATGGCATAGTAGGCATTTATTTTTCTCTCCTACCTAAATCCGGTTTTCCCTTTCCCATTTTCCAGCTTACCAAGACATCCTGGGTTGTTTGCAATCTCTGAACAGTTTCTCTACGTTCACAGACTTGGATTTCTTTTTCTGTTTTCTTTTTTTTTGTTTTGTTTTGAGGCAGAGTCTCTGTCTGTCACCCAGGCTGGAGTGCAGTGGCACGATCTCAGTTCACTGCAACCTCCACCTCCAGGTTCAAGTGATTCTCCTGCCTCAGCCTCCCAAGTAGCTGGGACTACAGGCACAAACCACCACACCCAGCTAATTTTTGTATTTTTAGTAGTGACAGGGTTTCATCATGTTAGCCAGGATGGTCTCAATCTCCTGACTTCCTGATCTGCCTGCCTTGGCCTCCCAAAGTGCAGGGATTACATGTGTGAGCCACCGCGCCTGGCCACAGACGTGGGATTTTAAAATATGCTGCTCTCACTGCATGGAGCATTCCCTTCTCCCCTTTACCTAGTCAATTCTAAAGTTTGTATCTCTTCCTTTGGGAAATATTTTCTAGTCTCTGTAGATTCATTTTCCATTCTATGCTCACCCCTACCACATTCCCAGTTGTATAACTGTCTTTTTACTTCCATGTATCCATTATTAGATTATTAGTTCTTGAGGCAAGAGGAAGGAACATTAAATAGGAAGTCAGGAGACGTAGCCTCTACTCTCAGTCTTGCAACAAACTCTTAGTCCCATCATAGACAAAGCATGAATGACGCCGGACCTCAGCGTTTCTTTTCTTCATTTCAGGTCTTACCTAGATTATCTTTATATGGAATCTAACTAGTGCCATAAAGAACACTTAAAAATATATTTGTGATGTCTTTTATTCTGTTGCATTTCTGCAAACACTGATTTCCATTTGACAAAGTCACTTTAGCGATCCTTATTGGCTGCAAGTCACAATCTACAAGGAGACCATGACCCAGCAGCAAAGCAGATGAATCAGAAACACCTTGCTGCCCTCTACCACATAATTTTCCCTAACTAAAGTATTGCAAAGGCTCAAAACAAAATGAAACAAAAACTACTATGAGTTTTTTTTGTTTTTTTTTTTTTTGAGACGGAGTTTCACTCTTGTTATCCAGGCTGGAGTGCAATGGCGCGATCTCGGCTCACCACAACCTCCGCCTCCTGGGTTCAAGCAATTCTCCTGCCTCAGCCTCCCGAGTAGCTGGGACTACAGGCACGTGCCACCATGCCCAGCTAATTTTTGTGTTTTTAGTAGAGACGGGGTTTCACCATGTTGACCAGGATGGTTTCGATCTCTTGACCTCGTGATCCACCCGCCTCGGCCTCCCAAAGTGCTGGGATTACAGG
>PVKV010041255.1:0-11590 GCA_004027835.1 Alouatta palliata | reverse complement strand
TTGTATTTTTAGTAGAGACGGGGTTTCACCATGTTGACCAGGATGGTCTCGATCTCTTGACCTCGTGATCCGCCCGCCTCGGCCTCCCAAAGTGCTGGGATTACAGGCGTGAGCCACCGCGCCCGGCCGTTTTTTTTTTTGGACGGAGTCTTGCTCTCTCGCCCAGGCTGGAGTGCAGTGGCGCGATCTCCGCTCACTGCAACCTCCGCCTCCCGGGTTCAAGTGATTCTCCTGCCTCAGCCTCCTGAGTAGCTGGGATTACAAGCGCCCGCCACCACGCCTGGCTAATTTTTTGTATTTTTAGTAGAGACGGGTTTCACCATATTGGCCGGCTGGTCTCGAACTCCTGACCTTTTCAGCCACCCTCCTCAGCCTGCCAGAGTGCTGGGAATACATGTGTGAGCCACCGCGCCCATCCATTTTTTCCTTTTTTCTTTTTAAATTTTTTTTGAACTTTTAATATTTCTTTTTAATTTTTTTTTCTTTAAAGATGGGTTTCACCATGTTGGCCAGGCTGGTCTTGAACTCCTGACCTCAGGTGATCCGCCCGCCTTGGCCTCCAAAGTGCTTGGATTACAGGTGTGAGCCACCATGCCTGCCCAATTTTTTTTCCTTTTTTAAAACTTGATAATATTTCAAATTAAATTTGAATTACAGAAGTACGTGTGTAGGTATTCAAACTTAACAGAAAAATATAAATACCCCTTTTTTTCACCTCTCTGTTCGCAAGAGATAGCCATTCAACGTAGTGTGTGCATCATCCTTCTGTTTAGATGTTTAAGAATGTCTTTCCAGCAGGGCACTGTGACTGAGGCCTGTAATCCCAGCACTTTGGGAGGCCGAGGCATGCAGATCACTTGAGGCCAGGAGTTCGAGACCAGCCTGGCCAGCGTGGTGAACCCCATCTCTAGGAAAAATACAAAAATTAGCCTGGGCTGCGTGCCTGTAGTCCCAGCTACTCAGGAGACTGAGGCAGGAGAATTGCTTGAACCCAGGAGGCAGAGGTTGCCGTGAGCAGAGATCTGTGCCATTGTACTCCAGCCTGGACCACAGAGTGAGACTCTGTCTCAAAAAAACAAAAACAAAAACAAAACCAAAACAAAAAACCCAAAAAATGTGTTCCATCATTTTCTGCCAGTTTTCTTTGAACTGGCTGACCAAGTTGTGTGCAGTATCTAGAAACTTGCTGGCTGGCTGCCAACAGTAATCCCCAAATCCAGTTTTGGTCATTTGATTCCTTTTCCGGGCCCACTGTCTTTCGCTAGAGCCGCCAATGCAGCAAAATTAACTCTTTGAGCTTCACTTCCTCTTTTTGCTTCAGTCCCTCTGACAGTCATGCTTAAGAGCTAAGAGTGAGATTTAAAAAGGCAGTTGGTAAGAAAACAGAGAAAAGAAAACCGAAGGTGTTTAGATAATCCCTGAATTGCTTAATGACACTTAAAAAATATGCAGCTTTCTCCAAGATTTACTTTAATTCACTTTTAGTTAGGCCTGAAAATTCTCAACTAGAAGGGCAATCATTCTAGGCCACGTACTCATCAGTCTGTGAAGTGAAAAACCTAGAGGAGAAGTGACTCACCTGAAGTCAGTGGCCGTTTACTGCCTTCAAAGCCTGACCTCCAGGTCTCTGGTGTCCCACTCTCCTGCACCAGTGCTCTAGCCTGCGGCCTGCGAAAATGTTTGGATACCCTAGATCCAGCCTTAAGACATTTTCATGGCCTTCTCCAGGGAGAGTCACTAATCAGTTAAACTTTTGCATTTTGCTCAAACCACTTATTAGGAAAGCACTGAGGATGTCTTGTTTCTTTTCTCCAGAAATTAGTAGTTTCGGAAAACACAGCTTTCCTTTTGGATTGGATGATCTTTTTACATAATGTGGCAAGAGTATACTGTCTCAGTCCTGTGTTCTGGAAGAGAAATGTAGTTATGGAATAAGTTTAATAAGGAGAAAAAAGGTGATTTAGGGCATGGGAAAGTGGGTGATGTCTAGCTTTAAAAAAAAAAGGCAAGGGCATTTGGAGGTTGGGAGAAGGAGAGGAATTCACCTGGTTGAAATTCAGTGATTCTTCGTAGGCAGTTGCAGTTATTATGTCTCCAGCTCTCAAATTTTATTGACATTTCCCAATCTGATTCTGGTTTGTGGTTGTGTGTGTGTGTGTGTGTGTGTGTGTTTTCTGAGACAAGGCCTCGCTCTGTTGCACAGGCTGGAATGCAGTGTGGTGTGATCGCAGCTTACTACAGCTTCAACTTCCCAGGCTCTGGTGATCCTCCCACCTTAGCCTCCCGAGTAGCTGGGACTACAGGCATGCACCACCACTCCTGGCTAATTTTTGTAGAGATGGCGTTTCGCCATGTTGCCCAGTCTGGTCTTGAACTCCTGGGCTCAAGCAGTCGTGCTTCAGCCTTCCAAAGTGCCAGAATTATAGACGTGAGCCACCACACCTGGCCCCAATCTGTTTCTGGAGCTCCATGTTTCACCGAGTGCCGGTGCGTCTGCGGTAGTTTATCAGACTTCACCATCTCAACTCAGTGCATTCAACCTATTCCAAATTTAACCCTTTGGCTCCTCCCCACCCAGGAATGTGCTTCTGCTTTCTCTCTGCGTTTGTAACAGCAGCCTGGCCAGAGCCCCAGCATCATTTCTAACTCTGCATTCCCCCAGAAATCCCTCCTCTGCACACAATGGTAACTCATACCTGATGAACGTTTTGTATCTCCTACCTTCCGTCTGCTCCCTTTGCTGTCCTTGCTTAGACACTGTAACAGGAGGTGGTTGTGGATCTTCTTGCCTTTTGTGTGTTCCTCCAAATTCAATCTATATCCTGTTGCTATGGATTTTTCAAATATTGGAAAATAAAATCCAAACTTGTTTGCATGGTCTAAACTTGAGTCCTGGCCTACCTTTTTATTTTATTTATTTATTTATTTATTTTTTTGAGGGAGTCTTGCTCTGTCACCTAGGCTGGAGTGCAGTGGTGCAATCTCAGCTCACTGCAATCTCCACCTCTGGGGTACAAGTGATTCCCCTGCCTCAGCCTCCCGAGTAGCTGAGATTACAGGCGTGCAGCCCCATGCCCAGCTAATTTTTGTATTTTTAGTAGATAGGGGGTTTCACCATGTTGGTCAGACTGGTCTTGAACTCCTGACCTCAGGTGATCTGCCTGCCTCTTCCTCCCAAAGTGCTGGGATTACAGACGTGAGCCTCGCGCCCTGCCTGGCCTAACTTTTCAGACTGGTTCTTTTTGTTGTTACCGTTTTAAAATCACAGCAACTAACATTAAGCTTGTTACACTGGACCCTGCATTTTCTGAATGAGCTTTGTGTTTTCAGTTACCAGGCCTTTCTTTGCCCCTACCCTCTGCTTGGCAGCCTTTCCCCTGGTGTCTCCTTTTAAAATTCCTCCTTCAAGTCTTAACTCAGAAAGAACCAGACATAATGAATTTCTTTCCCACCTATGTCTCCTTCTTAGCACTTTGGGCCTTGTTAATTATCACAACCCTTAATAGTTTGTGTGTGTTTATTCATTCCATTCTCTTGTTAGATTGAATTCCTAGAGGGCATTTCATATTCAACTTTGTATCTCTAGCACTAGAATAGTACTTGAGATACAGGCACTGGATACGTGTAGAAATTACATATAAGAACAGAAATAATTTTCAGTTTCATTTTTCAAGATAAAATTTTATTTACACTTTGTTTTTATGGGAAAGTTAGGTTCCTTGGGTGGCTGGCTTGCTGGCTTTCTTTTTCTTTCTTCCTTCTTAAACTAATATATTTAATTTTTTTTTTTTTTTTGAGATGGAGTCTTACTCTGCTGTCCAGGCTGGAGTGCAGTGGCATGATCTCGGCTCACTGCAACCTCCACCTCCTAAGTTCAAGCGATTCTCCTGCCTTGGCCTCCCAAGTAGCTGGGACTATAGGCATGTGCCACCACACCTGGCTGATATTTTATGTTTTTAGTAGAGATGGGATTTCACCATATTGGTTAGGCTAGTCGCGAACTCCTGACCTCGTGATCCTCCCGCTAGGCCTCCCAAAGTGCTGGGATTACAGGTGTGAGCCACGGCATCCAGCCCAATAAATATGCTTAATTTTTTAGAGCAGTTTGTGTTTGTTTGTTTAGAGATGGAGGATCTCACTGCGTTACCCGGGCTGGTCTTGAACTCCTGGGCTCACGCGATCCTTCTGCCTCAGCCTCCTGAGTAGGTGGGATTACAGATGCCACTGGGCCCAGTTTTAGAGCAGTTTTAGGTTCACAGCAAAAAACTGAGCAGAAAGTCCGGAGAGTTCCCATATAACTCCCTGCCTGCACACAGGCACAGCCTTCCCCTTTCTCAGTATTCCCCACCAGAATGGTACATTTGTTACAACTGAGAAACCTACATTGACATATTATCACTCATCATTCATGGTATATTACAGCCTATTCTTGGTGTTGTACATTCTGTGGTTTTTGGCCATATAATGACATGTATCCACGATTGTACAGATGCTGCTTGACTTATGATGAGGTTACTTACAACAGGGTTATGCCCTGATAAACCATCATAAATTGAAATGCATTTAATATATTGAACCTACTGAACAGCATAGCTTAGCCTAGCCTGCTTTTAATTTGCTCAGAACACCTACACATTAACTTACAGTTGGGCAAAATAACACAAAGTCTGTTTTTATAAGAAAGTGTTGAATGTCATACGTAATTTATTAATTAGTATACTGAAAATGAAAAACAAAATGATTTTATGTATACTTGAAGTACGGGTTCTCCTGAATACATACCACCTTTGCACTATTGTATAGTTGAAAAATCATAAGTTGAACCATCATAAGTTGGAGACCATCTGTAATATACAGAATAATTTCACTGCCCTAAAAATCCTGTGTAGTTAATGTCTGTTTATCCGTCTTTTACTCCTAACACCAGCCAATCACTGATCCTTTTTGCAGTCTCCATAGGTTTGCCTTTTCCAGAATGTCATTGAAATCATATAGTAAGTAGTCTTTTCAGTTTGGCTTTTTTCACTTGATAGTATGCATTGAATTTCCCTGTGTTCGTTCCCTCTCTCCTCTCTCTCCTTCTTGTCTTCGCTTTCCTCCTTTTCCTCCTCCTCCTCCTATTCTTCTCGCTTTCTCTTTCTCTTATCTTATCTCCTCCTCCTCCTCCATTTCTCTCTCTCTCTCTCTCTGTCTCTCTCTCTTTCCTCAGAGTCTCACTTTGATGACCAGTTTGGAGGATAGTGGTACAATCTCGGGTCACTACAACCTCTACCTCCCGGGTTCAAGCAGTTCTCCTGCCTCACCATCTTGAGTAGCTGGGATTACAGGCATGCACCACCACACCGGCTAATTTTTTTGTATTTTTGGTAGACACCAGGTTTTACCACATTGGCCAGGCTGGTCTCGAACTCCTGATCTTGTGATCCACTCTCCTCGGCCTCCCAAAGTGCTGGGATTGCAGGCGTGAGCCACTGCGCCCGGCCTCCCTGTGTCTTTTCATGGCTTGATAGCTCACTTCTTTTTAATACTGAGTAATACTCTGTTGTCTGGATATACCACAGTTTATTTATCCATTCACTTACTGAAGGACGTCTGGGTTACTTCAAAGTTTTGGCAATTATGAATAAAGCTGCTCTAAACATTCATGTGCAGGTTTTCACTTCATTTGGGTACATACTGAGGAGCATGACTGCTGGTCATATGGTGAGAGTTATGTTTAGTTTTGTAACAAAGTGCAAACTCTTCCAGAGTGGCTGTACCATTTTGCATTCCTAACAGCAGTGAATGAGATTTCCTGTTATTCCATGTCCTACTAGCGTTTGGTGGTGTCAGCATTCTGCAGTTTGGTCATTCTGATAGGTATATTTCATTTTAATTTGCAACTTTCTATTGACATTATGATGTTGAAAATCTTTTCAGATGCTTATTTGCTATCTCATCTTTGGTGAGATGTCTGTTCATGCCTTTTTCCTTTTCCTTATTTTTTTTTTTTTTTTTTGAGTCAGATTCTCACTTTGTCACCCAGGCTGGAGTGCGGTGGTATGATCTCAGCTTAGTAGCCAGGACTATAGGTGCCCACCACCACGCCTGGCTAATTTTTGTATTTTTGGTAGAGATGGAGTTTCACCATGTTGGCCAGGCTGGTCTTGAACTCCTGACCTCAGGTGATCCACCTGCCTTGGCCTCCCAGAGTGCTTGGATTATATAGCTGGCTTAAGCCACTGCAGCCAGCTGTATTTTATTTTATTTTTTTTGAGGTGGAGTTTCACTCTTGTTGCCCATGCTGGAGTGCATTGGCGCGATCTCACCTCATTGCAACCTCTGCCTCCTGGGTTCAAGCGATTCTCCTCCCTTTACCTCCTGAATAGCTGGGATTACAGGCGCCTGCCATCATGCCGAGTTAATTTTTGTATTTTTAGTAGAGACAGGATTTCACCGTGTTGGCCAGGCTGATCTCGAACTCCTGACCTCAGGTAATCCGCCCATCTTGGCCTCCCAAAGTGCTGAGATTACAGGCGTGAGCCACCACACCTGGCCTCATTTTGTATTTTTAGTAGAGATGGGGTTTCACCATGTTGGCCAGGCTGGTCTCAAACTCCTGACCTCAGGTGATCCACCTGCCTGGGCCTCCAAAGTGCTGGGATTACAGGCGTGAGCCACTGTGCCTGGCCTAATTAATATGTCTTTTTTTTTTTTGAGACGGAGTTTCGCTCTTGTTGCCCAGGCTGGAGTGCAATGGCGCGATCTCGGCTCACTGCAACCTCTGCCTCCTGGGTTCAAGCAATTCTCCTGCCTCAGCCTCCAGAGTAGCTGGGACTACAGGCGTGCGCCACCATGCCCAGCTAATTTTTGTATTTTTAGTAGAGACGGGGTTTCACCACGTTGACCAGGATGGTCTCGATCTCTTGACCTTGTGATCTGCCCTCCTCGGCCTCCCAAAGTGCTGGGATTACAGGCGTGAGCCATCGTGCCCGGCCTTTAATTAATATGTCTTTTAATGATTCTTGAAGTTGGGTAGGGATGTTGAAAATCTTTTCAGATGCTTATAAAGTCATCTGACTTTATTCTTTTTCACTATTGTGTTGGCTATTCTAGGTCTTTTGCCTCTCCCTATAAACTTTATTTAAAAAAAAAATTTTTTTTTGAGATGGAGTCTCATTCTGTTGCCCAGGCTGGAGTGCAGTGGCCTGATCCTGGTTTACTACGACCTCTGCCTCCTGTATTCAAGCGATTCTCCTGCCTCAGCCTCCCGAGTAGCTAGGATTATAGGCACATGCCGCCACACCCAGCTAATTTTGCATTTTTTAGTAGAGACGGGATTTTACCATGTTGGCCAGGCTGGTCTCCCATCTCCTGACCTGAAGTGATCCGGGCACCTTGGCCTCCCAAAATGCTGGGATTACAAGCATGAGCCACTGCCAGCCTCCCTACAAACTTTAAAATCAGGTTGTTGGTATTTACAAAGTAACTTGCTGGGATTTTCACTGGGATTGCATTAAATCTACAGATCAAGTTGGGAAGAACCGACATCTTGACACTATTGAGTCTTCCTACCTGTGAACATGGAATACCTCTCCGTTTGTTTAGTTCTTCTTTCATATCTTTCATCAGGGTTTTATAGTTTTCCTCAAATAGAGTTTATATACATTTTGTAGATTTATATCTAAGTATTTCATTTTTTGGGGTGCTCATATAAATGGAAATGTGCTTTTAATTTCACATTCCACTTGTTTGTCACTGGTATATAGGAAACCAGTTGACTTTTATGTATTAACCTTGTATCTTGTAGTCCTGTTATATAGTCTCTTATTAGTTCTAGCAGTTTTTTTTTTTTTTTGGTCAATTTTTTCTGATTTTCTGCATAGACAATCGTGTCATCTACAAACAGAGTTTTATTTCTTTCTTCCTTCCTAATCTGTATACTTTTTTTTTCTTTGAGACAGAGTCTTACTGTGTTGTCCAGGCTGGAGTTCAGTAGTGTCATCTCAGCTCAGTGCAACCTCTGCCTCCCAGGTTTAAGCAGTTCTCTGCCTCAGCCTCACGAGTAGCTGGGATCACAGGTGCTGCCATCGTGCCTGACTAATTTTTGTATTTTTAGTAGAGACAGGGTTTCACCATCCTGACTTGGCTGGTCTTGAATTCCTGACCTTATGATCCATCTGTCTCAGCCTCCCAAAGTGCTGGGATTACAGGTGTGAGCCATGGTGCCTGGCCCCTAATCTGTATATGTTTAATTTCCTTTTCTTGTCTTATTAGTTAGGACTTCGTATGATGTTGAAAAAAGTGGTGAGAGGGAACATTGTTACCTTGTTCCTGTTCTTCGTGAAAAAGCTGTGACTTTCTCATCAAGTGTGATGTTAGCTGTGAATTTTTTTTTATAGATGTTCTTTATCAAGTTGAGGAAGTTCCTCTCTATTCTTCATTTTCTGAGAGTTTATTATTTACCGTGATTGGGTGTTGGATTTTGTCAGATGCTTTTTCTCCATCTGTTGATATGATCGTGTGATTTTTCTTCTTTAGCCTGTTGATGTGGTAGATTGTATTAATGGATTTTCTTTTTCTTTTTTTTTTTTTTTTTTTGAGACGGAGTTTCGCTCTTGTTACCCAGACTGGAGTGCAATGGCGCAATCTCGGCCTACCGCAACCTCCGCCTCCTGGGTTCAAGCAATTCTCCTGCCTCAGCCTCCCGAGTAGCTGGGACTACAGGCACGTGCCACCATGCCCAGCTAATTTTTGTATTTTTAGTAGAGACGGGGTTTCACAATGTTGACCAGGATGGTCTCGATCTCTTGACCTCGTGATCCACCCGCCTCTGCCTCCCAAAGTGCTAGGATTACAGGCGTGAGCCACCGCGCCCGGCTGGATTTTATTTTTCGAGACAGAGTCTCACTCTGTCACCCAGGCTGGAGTGGAGTGGCATGACCTCGGCTCTCTGCAACCTCCATTCCCTGGGTTCAAGCAATTCTGGTGCATCAGCCACCCGAGTAGCTGGGATTACAGGTGTGCACCACCACACCCAGCTAATTTTTGTATTTTTAGTAGAGACAGGGTTTTACCATGTTGGCCTGGCTGATCTCGAGCTCCTGACCTCAAGTGATCCACCTGCCTCAACCTTCTAAAGTGCTGAGATTACAGGCATGAGCCACCACATCCAGCCTATTAGTTGATTTTTCAATGTTTAACCTATGGTCCTATGGTGAGGTCTCAGTCTTTTGGTGAGCCTGTGCACCTAGACTGTGAACTTTACCCATTTTTCTTAGTTTTCCTCCTCCCTTAGGCGGGAACAGGATGGCCAGAGGGGGCTGGAATTGTATATTTCCCTTCTTCCAGGAAGGTTAGGCTCTGAGAAAATCCCAACAGGTCAGGTGCTGGTAAAATAATTTCTCCTGATGGCAGACCTTGTTAAGAACACAATGTTCTGGTATATTTAAAAATGATTCACTTGCCTCTTTCTCTGCCGGAAGCATGAAGGGATTTTTTTTTTACCCCTAGTCAGCACTCTAAGGAACTCTAGAACTCCTAGAGGTAAAACTCATCCAAGGATGGGGCTCTCCAGTAATTGGGTCCCCTTGGAGTTTTAAACTCTCACAGTTGTCCACTGAGCCTTCAGCTATTTGTTAGTTATAGTTAAGGTTTTCCTACCCTTAAGGCTGATTTGGTGGAAGATTTTGCTCCAGTTAGTTGTGATTCTCTGTATCTGTCTGTCTGTCTGTCCAGTTTGGGGGGCAGCAGTTTCTCTCTTGACTTCATTTCTTTGAGAGTTGATTTTTCAGTTCACTCAGCTTTTTACGTGTTGTTAGGATCAGGTGATGACTTCTAAACTTCTTACATGCTAGACTAGAAACCAGAAGGTTGAGTGGCATTTCTTCCTTTTTTTTTGGAGACAGGATCTTGCTCTGTTGCCCAGGCTGGAGTGCAGTTGCGGGATCATGGCTCACTGCAGCGTGGAACTCCTGGGGTCAAGTGATCATCCCATCTCAACCTCCTCATTAGCTGGAACTACAGGCATGTGCCACTGTGCCCAGCTAGGAGTAGAATTTCAATAATAATAATAATAATAAAAAAAGTATTTCTTCTGCTGTTTATCATATATTGCTTTCAGTGATGTCCACGTTCTTCTTCCTATTTTCCCCTCCAGTGGAACCCTGTCAGCCTGTCTAGCCTCTTTCCAGGATCTCTCCATTCTCTGTCAGCTGGCAGCGCATCTCCCCGTTCTGCTGTGTGGTTGGGGGCATAGCCCTTATCTTTAGTTTTCCACAATGAGATCATAATCTCCGTGTCTTTCATAATGTATTTACATATCTTAATCAGCCTAGGCTAGAAGGCTTGTAAGCACTTTATGAGAAAGTGGGAGGGAATACTGCTGACCATGCTTGGTGGAAGGACCTCCTAGGTGGGAAGGGTAGGCAGAAGCATGCTATGTTCCGAGGACTGCACTAAGGACAGTGGCTTGAAATTTGTATTTTAGGACTACTTTCTGAGGTGGCCTAGGGGATATCTTAGAGGGGAGAGGGACCAAGAAGCTGGGAGACCAGAGAGGAGACTGCTGTAGTGGGGGTTGGGGGAGGATGTACATTTGGGCAGGAGCAATGCGAATGGAAAGGAGGAGAGAATTTGGGAGATAGGAAGAGGACCAGGCCATTGGAAACGAGGAAGATTTTGAGCCTGGGTGCGTGGCAAAAAGGCACTGCTGTTAACTGAAGTAGGCAAATCAGGAGGAAGAAATTATTTTGAATAGAGGAAGGAAAAGATGATACGTTGGGAATCAAGCTAGAGAACAAATTGGTTTCAAATTTTGGGGAAGGGAAAATAGGTAAAAACTGCAGAAAGAATCATGAAAACAGTAGAAGAATAGTGGGGTGATTTTATCCCCCCGATTTGGTAAGGTTTGAACATGTTTTTTATTGTTACCATGGTGTCGGTGGTACAACTGGCATCTAGTGAATAGAGGGCACGGTTGCTGCTAAACGTTGCCGCAGTGCACAGGGCAGACTTGCCCCTCAGCGAAGAATGACCTGGCCCCAGATACAAAGCGTCAAGGCTGAGCCATACTGGAGTAGAGTTCTTAAGACTGAGCTTTACCCTTTCTTCCTTCTGGCATCCTCTTAAAAGATTAACCTTTGCTTTGCAATTGGTGCTGATAAGTGAACAGTTCATAAGATCTCATGCAGTCTTCACAAAAACCTCTGTTAATACTGCTACATTATTTTATGGTGTGAAAACAGGCTTGGAGGCCTGCCCAAGGTCACACAGCTATTTTTGTGCAGAGTCAGCACTCTACCTGGGCTGAACTGTTCTTTTTTTTTTTTTGAGGCAGGGTTTTACTGTGTTGCCCAGGCTGGAATGCAGTGATGTGATCATGGCTTACTGCAGCTTCCACCTGTCAGGCCCAAGCAGTCATCCACCTCAACCTCCCAAGTACATGGGATCACAGGCTCATGCCACCATACCTGGCCAATTTTTTAAATTTTTTATTTATTTATTTTTTTCTTTTTTTTTTTTTTTTTTTGAGACAGAGTCTCACTCTGTCGCCAGGCGCCAGGCGCCAGGCTGGAGTGCGGTGGCACAATGTCAGCTCGCTGTAACTTCT
>PVKV010041254.1:0-11590 GCA_004027835.1 Alouatta palliata | reverse complement strand
AGAGGTAATGCCTGAAGAAAGGGAGTGCTTCCTGAGTGCCATTCACGTTCAACCATTATATGTCTGAAAGAGTAAGCCAGGCCCTTGGTAGTGGATAATATGGAGAAGGTGCTGGGGGGGCAGAGCTCCAGGGCAGTAGAGGATAAAATTTTCTTTCTCCTTCACATGGGCCTGATGCTTTAGCGCTCATGGACAGTTTTGGTTATTTCCTGAGATGCCCACATCAGCCCGGAGGGATGGGCAGGGCAGGGGTTGCCACCCACAGTTAACAGGGAAGTGAAATGAGAGATTTGAAGCGACCTGCCCAGAGTCACAGCACTCAGGAGTGAAGGATCTGGGAGAAGAGTGTAGATGGTTTTCTAGGGACAGAGGTCCCTGAACGCCTGAGACCTCTAAATTCCGGCCTGGACCCTGAACCAGGAGCTCTTTTCACTCCCTTCTCAATCCTCTTCCTCAGGGTCTCTTCAGGAAGGTAGATGCCAGAAGCTGGCTAAGTCCAGAGAAGAGCTCAATCATCCAAACAAAACTTCTGTCTCTAGATTTTAATTCTTGACCTAAAATATGGCACTTTCCTGCAGACACAGCCTCCCTGATGAACAGATTCAAATGTCTGGCCATCCTCTCCAGCAGCTTCGCACTGTCAGCTGCCTGGTGGCAAGCACCCCCATGACCAGTGACCACCCTGAGGGACCAGGGCTCTGCTTGGCCCCCAAGATGGCTAAGACTCAGAACATTCTAAGCCAACTGCCACCTCACGGCTGTGCCAAGAATCAGCTTCCCTTCAACTGACCAACCCTGCATGAGCAGTTAACTGAAAATGTGGCCATCAGGGCTGGCAAGTAAGTGATTTAATGAATTAAATCTGTCACCCCCACTGTCTCACTGACTACCCATCTGAGCAACCCTCTGAGCAGGCTGAACTAAGTAAGGCCTGCCTGAGAGTGAGCAGTGTTTAAATGAAGTCTATTGAAAACCTTAGAAGTCACACCTGATGAGAAGGGCACTCATATTTAATGAGGCACAGCATGTGTTCAGTCATGAGTGAATGCTGGATGACAGAGGAATGTAAACAGAAGAGCTAGTAACTTGAGCCGGGGGATACCTGGCTCTAATAGCATGGGGGGTTTCCTGCTCACCTGAAACATTAAGACATATCAAAAGGCCAAGAGTATAAAATCACGTTACATTTGAGACCAACATTAGTATTTTAGGCCTTTAAAAATAAGCAGTTTAGTATTACAGCAGCAGAATTAGAACCTGGGGTGGGCGGGGGCGGGGTGAGTTAAAGGAGCTGATGAAAATTTAAAGGAGAGAGTAATCATCCAAGCCAAGTATAAAGATGCACCTTTTCCAGGAGAAAAGAAACAGAAGGCAATGATGTGGGACCTGTAAATTACGTGTAAATAGACACAATAAAAGTCGAACCTCTGAGGTATAAATCTGAGAAGTTAAAAAACAGATTTTGGAATGAAAAATTATTACCTCTTGTATTTCATTGAGAACAAATTACCTATCTTAACAAAAGCTTATTTTTGAAACCAAAATTTTAATTTGGTATTAGTGTATTTTTAATATTGTAGCTAATTTTAATAACACCTTACAAATAAATCTATCTAACTCAGTCCATTTTGACTGCAAAGTAAGATTTTCATGTACCTTTTATAAACTCTAATATTAATTTTTTCTATTTTGTAACTTTTTATATCCACTTGATCATATTTATCTTTTTAAAATATCTTTAATTTAAAACAATCCCCCAAAACCTCTTAACTAGGATACTTTTTCCCATCAGAAAATCTCAGTTTATTTTCTAAAAATCTCAGGAGTCAAGCCATTCCAAAATTTGATTTAGGATTTTCACAACTCAGTTTAGAAGACTTTGGCCTGTAATCTATCTGCCTTTCATGGAATGGCTCCTACTGAATTTGGTATCAAGATCTCCTGACATGATTAAGGCAAGGTTGTGTTTCTTCCGGATCTATTCTATGAATGTGTGAACAAAATTGGCCTGGGAAACAGAACATTTTTCTAAACAGAGAAAAATATTTAAAGCAAAAAGTTTTATAGCAGAATCAAAAATACAAATTGAGACATAAAACTCTAAAGCAAATTTGTACATCTGTAGACAAACTGGATTTACAAATCCGGGAAAAGAATAATTCAGGAAGATGTTTTTAGTACAAGTGGCCTAAAATCTGAAGAAACTGCAGTGAGAAGATGGAAATAAACATACCTTGAAGGCAGGAACAAAGGCCTCCCATCCTCACCTGTAGTCTAGCTGGCAGTTGAAACAGAGTGTCAGTTGGGATGAAGACAGGATATACATCATCACGTGACCTCAGCGACAGGTCATCAGAGAATGTTCAGATGAACACAGGAACATGTGCCACACTATGGGGTCCAACTGCTGCTATCTAGACCAGTGCACTTTCACAAGGACAAGGGTCACTCAGAGTCCGTGTTTCATTTCAAAAACAGAATCCCAGACCCTCTGTATTATTCTCTGTGCATTAAATAAACGTTAAACGAGGAAAAAAGACCTGCCCTACAAATATATTTGATAGTGAAAATTTCGGGGTGAAGAGGGTCAAAATTAACACATACTCTAGAACTTAAAGTATAATAATAATAAATAAAAAGTGTATTTGTAAGAAGCCAACGAAGTCCACATTACAAAGCAGATGATGAAACTGTCTAAAAAGCATTCAGGCCATTTCTGCTGGACACATAGGCAGAAACAGGCTGTTCCCTGATCTCCACGTTGCACAGGAGCCAGAAATGGCCTTCTCCAGGGCTCCGGAAGAGGCCCCCAGCGAGGCACAGGCACGCCAGAGGCCCCGTCGCACACTAACCAGCCTCTGATCAGTGGTGCCCTCAGGCTGGGGCCACCTTGTGTGAGCAAAGCTCCCAGGAGCTTGGGTGGGCACAGGCATGAATCAATCTACCACTCCAAATGTGTCATTACAAGGTCAGAGGAGTGATCCTCTGTAGCAAAGGGGGCGCTAGGATCCCAGGCTCTCTCCCTCCAGCCCTGAGAAGGCTGGGGGTTCCCTGGGGAGAGCTGGAAGTCTATGGTTGAGCCAGAACACACAAGACAGGTGTGGGCTCTGGCAGGCTAGTCTCGTGTTTGGCCACCAGCCCCACACAGCACACAGGTGCGTGCTGTCACCTGTGGGTGTGTGCTGTCACCTGTGCAGATGGGAAGCCCAGACTATTTGGGTCTGGGGTCCCCTGACTTTCTGTGCCACCTTAGCACTGTACACTGGCCACTTGGGCCTCATGGCCTCAGCTCCTCCAGCTGACCTGATGGGAGAGAGGCTGACGACAGGGCAGGTGGGCCCTGAGGGGGTCACAGATCCCAGCCAGGCAGCCAGCCTGTCCAGCATTAGCCAGGGTCTGGGCAGAGTGGCCCCTGGGAGGTGTGGGCAGGGGGCTATTCAGGCCCACCCCTTCCCTCTTCATTCTCCTGGGAGACAGTCACAGGAGCTCGTTTGTAGTCCAAAGTCCCCCACAGCCCCTCTGTCCATATGGATCCCTTCCCTGGGCATAGGCCTGAGTGTGCAGCCTGGGTAGTTGCTAGCATCAGAGATGGGGCCTGTCTGCACCCAGGGGAGTCCCCTGTGGTCAACTCTAGTTCTGGAAATCCTGGTGGGGTGGGTGGCAGGCAGCAGGAGGTCCAGTGGTTTAGAGTAGCTCTCTTGGGCTGGCTGCCCACACCACCTACCCCTCAGCAGGCCGGCTCTGGACTTTGCAGTTGGCCAAGTCCCAGCCAGCCTATCTTGGCAGCTCCTCCTCCTGCCTGCCAGGGTGACTTCACTTTTTCAGATCTGCTAAGCAATGTGCAGATCACTGATTCAGCCCTGAGCTCAGCCAGGACACAGCAGGAAGAGGAGGGGCTGGCCCCAGAGCACCCCAGGCCCAGGTTGCTGGGCCCTTCCACCCCAAGACCCCATGGGCTTCCCTTCCTCCTTCTCTCTGTGGCTGGGTGCAGGCCAGACTTCAAGAGGCAGTTAGGTGATGGAAAGAGAATAGGGACTTTCCCCACAGAGGCCCAGAACCCACATCCAACTCACCCCAGGAACCCCCAGCACAAGCCCAGTGGCTTCCCCTTGTTGGAGGTGAATGTGATCCTGGGCATCATTTCTTTGCGGGAAAATTTGGATTCTTTGGGGCTCCAGTTCCTCTCTGCTGCTGCCAGCCCCATATCCCATGTTCGCCTGTGTAGAGGGGGGAAGGGCACTCCCTCCACACTCCCCCCATGGCCAGATTCTCCCATAGAAGTTTATTGCTTCTTTGAATAAACAGAAATTGATCCTCCCAGTCTTAAAGAAAGTTACATTTGTCTCAGTGGAGTTTGATTCTCGGGAAACCTCCCAGAGAGCAGTAGCCAGCTGAAACTTACCAGCTCAGGGCCTGATAGTGAGAGGCCTGCCCCCTCACCCCTCCTGACTGTATCAGCCACCTGCTGCCTGTTGAGCAACGCCTCCGCCTCCCAGCTCCCTAACTCTTGTTTTTCCACACCTGGTTACATTTCTTCCTGGCCAGGCCTCCAGGACCCCCACCCTCTGCATTGCCCAGGATGCTGACAAAGGCTCTCCTGCCCCGCCCCCCGCCCCCCTCCCAGCTCTTCCCTTCCTTCCCCCTCTGGCTCCGCAGAGGCCGAGCTCTACCGGGCCTCTACGTCTGAGAAATGACTGGGGGTGCGCTCTGCGGGGGAGCCTGGAGCTGGGGTAGGGATGGGGGTTTGGGGGAGTGTGTTGTTTTTAGAGTCCGCTGGGTCGCAACCCCAGCAATCCAGATCTTGCATCCCTGCGAGTCTTCCCTGCTCCTTGTGCAGCGGAAAGGGCAAAGCGCAGGAACTGCAGGCAGGTACACCTGGTGAAAGGAGGCCTGTGCGTGCAAAGCTGCGCTGGTGGCCTTCCCAGCACCACGCCCTGCTCCTACCGGCGCCCTGCTCCTGCTCCTGCCGGGCCCCACTCGTACCCCTGCCACTGCCTGGCCGGCGCCCCTCTCCTGCCCCTGCCCCGCGTCTACCCTGCGTGGCCCGCGCCCTGTTGCTGCCCCTGCTGGGCGGCGCTCCACTCCTACATGCAGCTTTTGCGCTGCCCCTGCCCGCTCCTTTCAAGCACGCAGCGCACGCCTAGCAGGCAGTGACCAGAACAGGGCGTGCAGCAGCTCAGATTGCCCAGGAGTCCCTGCCCGGAGGTGCCACGCCTGCAGTGTCCCTACAGTCCGCCACGTCCCAGGCAGGAATGGGGTGGACGGTTCGCCGCGGAGACTCTTCTGCCAGAGTCACCGTCCTTTCTGCAGCGACCCCGGCGCCCACGGGCGATGGCGAAGGCGACATCCGGTGCTGCTGCCGCTGCTCGCCAAAGGTAAATCCTGTCCGCTGAGGGTGCCCGCACCGGCCAGCGGGAAGATGGCGCGGCGCACAGAGCGCCTTGGGAAGCGCCTTTCTCCTTGTGATGGGCACCGGGCTGAGTGTCACAGGCCACCCGGCCTCAGCTCTGAGAGCACTGGCGGCAGCGGGCGGGCATGGCACATTTCCGGCGGGAGCAGGCGCGAGAAGGCGGCGGGGTTGGTGCCAAGAACCCTGCCACAACCGGAGGTCCCAGTGTGGCCGCCCCTTGCGTCAAAGCAGCCTCCTGAAGCAAACAGGACCGCCCTTTTGTGGCAGGCATGGGTGGAGGGCCAGGGAGCCCAGGAAGTCGCCGGGGTCCTGGGCCTTCTGTTTCTGCGGGAGATGGCGCAGTCCTGGTTTCCCTTCTGCGCTCTACCTTCCTGTATTCCTCCTCCAGCTCTGTCGTTTTGGCTGGCAGAGGAGTGCAGCGTTTCTTTTTAGTCAAGGTTACTTTGCTCTCCTGCATTTGGACCAATTATGTGTGGCAGACCGGGAAAATGGTCGGATCCAGTGTTTTAAAACTGACACCAAAGAATTTGTGAGAGTAAGCATTCATTATTTGGAAGAAATGTATTTGCAATTTCATATATACCAGGTATTTCATCTTAATATGTTTGTGGTCTTCTGTCCTAGTGTATTGTATCCTTAAAAAGTGTTTTATCTTAATGTGCTTTTTTGGTTTTCTTTCTTGTTAGGAGTTAAAGATGCATTCATTGTATTTCAGATCTTAAAGTATCTTAAAACTGTTAGTGTGTTCTAACTCAGTTTTAAGTACCACTATTCATTGTACAGAAACAACGAAGAACTCAAAGATTTAACAACTGTTTGTAAGGGGTTAAAACTTCCCAAACATTGATTTTCATTTTCTTTTAATTATGATCATCTGCTCTAATATTGAATAATTAATATTTGTCTTCACACATCAACAGATGGTATATGTCTGATGAAAATCAGTATTCAAAATACTCATTTCACATTTTTAAAAACAGTAGCGACCAATTTTTTAAAAGATAAAATATGTAAAAATAAGTGAGGCTTATGCCTAAATACCAAGATAAATAATCAATAAAATCTTGAATTTTTTTCTCGTTTCCAAAATAGATTTTCTTGACTCTAAGAAAATCTGAAAAATAATTCAGACAAATAAAATACATATAATTTATATTACAAAACAACTTACCGCATTTTCTTTAAATAATGAACTACTGAAAATATATTTAATTTCTGAAATTTACATACAATTATTACAATATTTGTTAAACTGTAATTGAAATAGTTGTATATATCTGTGGAGTACAATGTGATGTTTTGATTTATGTTTACAATATGGAATGACTAATTAAGGCTAGTTTGCAAACCCATCACCTCACATACTTACCGTGTTTTTACAGTGAAAACATTTAAACTCTTTTCACATTGGAGTGAAATAAGATCAATAATATGAAGAATTATTGAAAAATTCACGGGCATAATATATTTTAATTAAAATATCTATACCTGTTTTAAAGTAGCATTGACTATGGGTATTACTGTAGTGTCTATGTTTCTTATGGTATTAAAGTTGCATGTGGCTACTATCTGGACCAAGCAGCCCCCAACTTATTTAGGGCAAAAAATCAAGGGATGCAGGTGATTGGATAGAGCAAATTTGACTTCCTTAAGGAATTGAGAATAAGCAATAAGAGGGTCCCAACTATCAGTCCTTATGTTGGTTTTCAACACATTTAAAGAAAAATTTGTCAGGACCATTTACTTAATAAAGAGGGTGATCAAGTTCATCATAAACAAAAATAAATTAAATATAAGAAGAAAAATATCAGTTGAGAAGGAATCTGGTTAAGAACAGAATCTAAGCAAAAGATAATTTTCTCTATAATTTTCCACAATAGTAATTGATGTTTATAGGGTTTTTTATAGTACATCCTAGAAAAAACTATAATCCTTCAAGAGTGATGAAAATATTGTCAACAGTGGCTTAGCATTAAGTATATTTTATTATGTTTTAATTCTTTGAAAATGTAGAGTTCAGTCATCTGAATTATTTATTTAATGTAAACACCATTTTCATTGTTTTGAATAAATAGTATTGTGTTAAGAAATATAATTTTACTACAAAGAGTGTTCATGGCATGAAAATTAAAAAGGTGGTCTTTTTTAATTAAGGAAAAAATATGTCTTTGATAATGTGAAATATACATCTCACTTTTCAAATTACAGTTGTTTAAAATCAGATTGTTCTATATATACTATAATTTCACTTATTTTCTTTGATTTTCTCTCAGATTCTCCATGCAGCTATGGCAAATATTACTGATTTTTTAAAAGATCTGAGACTCCAAAATTGTCAGCCTAAATTACCTGACTTTCCCCAATTCCTATTTAGGATGCCTATAATAGCAATATGTGTGTATATCTATATATCAATATCTATGTATTCCTGATTTCTACTGCTTTCCAAGTAGAATAGACATTTTTGTTCCTGATTTTCCCATTACAAGGAGGTTAGTTCTCTAACTTGTTTGCCCCTGATCTGGTTACTCAAGAGGAGACGCTTGCTGAGTATTCTATATTCTGCTTTTGTTGCCAATTGTAGGGACCAGGTTGACCCTAAGTTTATTGTTTGCATAACATACATGCATATACAAGAAGTCCATACTTACTCATATTTTAAAGAAAGGTTAACTGAATTTGCTGTTGCAGGCTTGCTCTTTGCCGTGAATGGAAAACCTCATTTTGGGAATCAAGAACCTGTACAAGGATTTGTGATGAACTTTTCCAGTGGGGAAATTATAGACATCTTCAAGCCAGTGCACAAGGTATTAATGTATACATTAATGTATACAAGGTATACAATGTACGTACATTGTCTAGGTTTCAATTTTCATGAGAATAAAACTAAAATATAAATCTTGGTGTTCAATCTTGAATAGATTTTTTAAAAAACTTTTGAGAAGATGTGATAACTTTCTTAGCAAGGTTGATGGAAGTTTTATTTAGAATAAATGTCGTTGGCTATTCCTAGATCAGTTTCTTCAGATACAAATTAGCACCTTGTGCAGTTCTAACGTTCTTAGTATACATTGCGTATGATGGCCGGTTTTTAAATTCACTGTAGTTAGAATACAAAAAATAAATCTGTCTCTTTCTAGTTTTATCCGAGTAGAAAAAATATCACGTTAAGTATACTCTTATAGTTCTCTTAGGCCCAACAGAAATCTTGTTTGCTTTCTTTATTGCTATGACTGTACTAACAAGACTTGAAAATAGCACTTCCTGGAATTTATTCAAGTTCTAAAGATTTGGTTTAGTTAAAAAACTAAAAGCTGGCCAGGCACGGTGGCTCACGCCTGTAATCCCAGCACTTTGGGAGGCCGAGGCGGGTGGATCACGAGGTCAAGAAGATCGAGACCATCCTGGTCAACACGGTGAAACCCCGTCTCTACTAAAAATACAAAAATTAGCCGGGCATGGTGGCACGTGCCTGTAGTCCCAGCTACCCGGGAGGCTGAGGCAGGAGGATTGCTTGAACCCAGGAGGCGGAGGTTGCAGTGAGCCGAGATCGCGCCATTGCACTCTAGCCTGGGTAAAGAACGAAACTCCGTCTTAAAAAAAAAAAAAAAAAAACCTAAAAGCTACTTTTGGCTTCAAAAGTGTTTTGTCACTGTTTATTCTAATGTGCTTTTTATAAACACAGCAACTGTGTTCAGTGTGCCCATGGCCCTTCTGTCTTCTCAGTGTACTTTGCAGTATGATTGCCAGAGTGATCAGAATGTTCTCAAACACTGTATGAATGTGCTTGGAGTATATCAAAATTAGGAAATTCCGTCTCTAAAATGCTGCAAATAAGTGTTCTTCAAAACATGTAAAGATTCATTGATTTTAACTGGATCAAAATACAACTATCATCAGCTACTGAACCAAGTTTATATCTCAATACTTATAATGTAATATTATTTTTAAGATACCAGATTTGCTAATTTAAAAAACTTTTAAATGCCTAAATATTATATGTTATTTTTAATTAATTTTTATTTGTAATTTGTGTGGTTACAAGGTACATGTGTGTATTTATGGGGTATATGAGATATTTTAGTACATGTTTGCCATGGATAATAATAACATCATAGAAAATTGGGTATCCATTCCCTCAAGCATTTACTCTTTGTGATACAACAATCTAATTATGCTCTTTCAGTTATTTTAAAATATACAATTAAATTATTGTTGAGTATAGTCCTACTGCTGTGCTATCAAATACTAGGTCTTATTCATTCTATCTGATCTTTTTTGTCCCCAGTAACCATCCCCACCTACACCCCCTCGCCTCCCCGCCCCCACAACACACACACACACACACACACACACACACACACACACACACACTGCCCAATACCCTTCCCGGGCTCTGGTAATCATCATTCTGTTATATATGTCTATGAGTTCAATTGTTTTTATTTTTACATCCCACACGTAAGTGAGAACATGTGATGTTTATCTTTCTGTGCCTGGCTTATTTCACTTATCATATGTTTGTTCTCCAGTTCCATCCATGATATTGCAAATGACAGAATCTCATTCTTTTTGTGGTTGAATAGTACTCCATTGTGTATATGTACCACATTTTCTTTATCTATTCATCTGTTGATGGACACAGGTTGCTTCCAAATCTTGGCTGTTGTGAACAGTGCTGTAACAAATGTGGGAATACAGATAGCTCTTTGATATGCTGATTTCTTTCCTTTTGGACATATAACCAGCAGTGGGATCCCTGGATTGTATGGTAGCTCTACTTTTAGTTTTTTGAAGAACCTCCAAACTGTTCTATGTAGTTTTACTCATTTACATTTTCACCACATCCTCACCAGCATTTGATATCACCTGAGTTTTGAAAGAAAGTCATTTTAACTGGGGTTAGATGATATCTCATTGTAGTTTCGATTTGCATTTCTCTGATGATCAGTGATGTTTAGCACTTTTCCATATTTCTGTTTCACATTTGCATGTCTTTTTTTGAGAAATGTCTATTCAAATCTTTTGCCTATTTTTTAATTTGATGATTAGATTTTTTCCTATAGAGTTGTTTGAGCTCTTTATATATTCTGGTTATTAATCCCTTGTTAGACAGGTAGTTTGCAGTTTTTTTTTTCTCATTCTGTGGGTTGTCTCTTCACGTGATTGATTGTTTCCTTTGCTGTGCAGACACTGTTTAGTTTCATATGATCTCATTTGTTGATTTTTGCTTTGGTTGCCTGTGTTTGTGGGATATTCCAGCATAAATTCCTTTCTTTAGGTTTCTATTTATATAAACAAATAAGATTTTTACAAAAATATTTCACCAGAAAAGCGATAGGCAATGAAATTTCAAAGCACAGTAGCCCTGCAGAAAGACATTTATTATACTGATAATAAATATTTATTTCTATATTATTTCAGACCCTTACTGATTTTCCAGTCTTCATTGTTGTGCCCTTTGAGCTAACTTCCTCATATATGTATAAAGGAAGTGAGATGCTTACCTTTCTTTCAGTTCTTTACTTTGTATTAGTGGAGTGTTTGCCTTGCTCGTTCTTTTAATAATAATGTACTGTGTCAACCATCTTATTAACTTTCAATTCAAATATGCATCTAGAAATCAAAACTAAGTGCTAAGCAAGAAGCTAAATGAGACTGAACCTCATAAAAATCTGAAGAGTTCTCAATTAAAATTTCAAAAGCATTGTGCTTTCATTAGATATTAAGGAAAGAGTAAGTCACAATATGTGGGTCAATTCAGCAAATGTGAAAAGACAGTCTAACTCCAAGATGAAATTCGCCTTTCCTTTCAGTAAACAAGACTTGATATTACACCAAAACATAGAAATGTATTCTGTGTTGACTCAGTAAACTGAAATCAGTTTATAAATCTCTCAGAATTTTCATTTAATTAGATTATTATCACAAAGACTAAGTTTGAGTGAAGGAAATAATATAGCATATTGACTCCTGTGTAGAAAGAGATTCCTCTTCAAGTCAAAGGTCAAGTTTTACAGAAGGGGGTTGTGCTTCTGTCTGTGCATATCTACTACTTATCTCCTCACATTTCAGTTCTCCATCTTCTACTATTACCGTCTTTAGAGATGCTTCCGTCTGAATGTAGGAACTCTGTCTTTATGTCTGTACAGGGAAGTTTAGACAGTAGGACAATAAAGA
>PVKV010041253.1:0-11591 GCA_004027835.1 Alouatta palliata | reverse complement strand
TGGGAGGCCGAGGCGGGTGGATCACGAGGTCAAGAGATCGAGACCATCCTGGTCAACATGGTGAAACCCCGTCTCTACTAAAAATACAAAAAAAAATTAGCTGGGCATGGTGGCACGTGCCTGTAGTCCCAGCTACTCGGGAGGCTGAGGCAGGAGAATTGCTTGAACCCAGGAGGCGGAGGTTGCGGTGAGCCGAGATAGTGCCATTGCACTCCAGCCTGGGTAACAAGAGTGAAACTCTGTCTCAAAAAAAAAACCAACTCCTATCCCACTGCCCTTTGCTGACACCCTTTTCAGCCTTAGCCCACCTACACCCAGGTGAATAAACAGCCATGTTGCTCACACAAAGGCTGTTTGTGGGGTCTCTTCATTCAAAGCGTGAGTTTTAACATTTGGTGCCGAAACCTGGGATGTGGAAACTCCTATGGGAAACCAACCCCCCATCCCTGTTCTTGTGCTCCCTCCATGAAGAGATCTACCTACTGACCTGGGATCATCAGACCAGCCCACAGACGCACACCACTGGCTATTTTGGTAAGCAGTCTCTCTTTTTTCCTTTCCACTCCCTCCCCCTTTTGGTTTTGTCCTTTTTCCACCACAAAAACAAGGAAAGTCAGGTAAACCAGGTTCTTCCGTGTGGTTCAGGACCAGAAAAATCCTACATAGGTCACAGATCCAGGGACCCAGTTTTCCCCAGGGGTTTGACTATCATGAAGACGGGCCAATATTGGTGGCAGGTCAACGTAGAGGACACTCTCTTTGGCCGCTCACCAATAAGGAGGTTCAACCCAGGCTCAACTAGGGATGCCTATTGACATGGTTGGGTTGCATACCCATTTTCCTTGTCTCTGCTGCCTTTCCAAAACCATGGGCACTCATCCATCCTCTCCCTTTATCCAGCCTTTCCCAAACTGGCCACTGGTTAGGCTCCTTTTCATCAAATCCTCCAAACCCAGTCCTATAATCTCATCTGGAGTAACTTAAATGTCATCCTTACTTCTACTCTCACCCCTAAAAAATGCTTAATATGCATTTTATCACCCAATCAGCCCCAACATTAAAATAAGGTACAGAAGTTAGAATCTGGCCCTCGAACCCCACAACAGGAATTAAGCAACCTCACCTTCCAGGTGTTCAATAAGAGGAAAAAATCTGCCCGGTGGCAGTGCATCTCAGAACTACACATGCTTGCCTCTGCCGTCAGACAAATCCCAGCCACACCACCAACTCACAAAAACTTCAAAGCGCCCAGACTGCAGCGCGTCCAGCCACCCCTCCCGGACCTTGCTTCAAGTGTCAGAAACCTGGCCACTGGGCCAAGGAATGCCAGCAGCCCGGAACTCCTCCTAAGCCCTGCCCCGTCTGTGCGGGGTGGGGCCCCCATAGAAAGTTGACTGTCTGACTCACATAGCTGCTCCCATAGCTACCGGAGCTCCAACCCTCAGCTTGGTAGCTGAAGACTGTTGCTGCCCAAGTATCTCAGAAGCCCCCTGGACCATCACTGATGCCAAGCTTTGGGTAACTCCTATGGTGGAGGGTAAGTCCATCCCCTTCAATCAACACGGAGACCACCCACTCCACGCTGCCTTCTTTTCAAGGACCTGTCTCTGTGACCTCCATAACTGTAGTGAGGATTGATGGCAAGGCCTCCAGGTCTCTCAAAACTCCCCAGTCTGATGTCAATGAGGCCAGCACTCCTTTCCACGTTCTTTCCTAATCATCCCCACTGTCCAGTTCCCCTGTTAGGCCGAGATATCCTCGCAAAATTGTCTGCCTCCTTAACTGTTCCTTGGCTACAGCCACGCCTCATTGCCGCCCTCCACCCCGAACCCGTACCTCCCTCAATACACCCCTCCTGTCCCCCTACCTTAACCCTAGGGTGCGGGACACTGCCTTCCCATCCGTTGCTACAAGTTACTCACCCCTCATCATCCCCTTAAAACCTAATCCCTCTTACCCCGCCCAGCGCCAGTACGCCATCCCACAACAGGCTTTAAAAGGCGTAAAGCCTGTTATCACCCATCTGTTGCAACATGGCCTTTTAATTCACCCTCCTGCTTCTTCAGCATCTGTACTCAAAGGGGTATCATGTATCCCCTTCCAAAGCCCAAATTTCTTCCCCTAGCCTAGCTGTCCAAAAAACCAGACGAACTCTGCAGACTAGTCCAAGACCTCCACCTCATCAGTCAGATCGTACTTCCCATCCACCCGGTTGTACCAAACACCATAGCCTCCTATCTTCCATACCCTCTTCCACAAGTCACTATTCTGTTCTTCACCTTAAAAACACTTTTCCTAAAGCCCAAATTTCTTCCCCTTCTGTTACAATCTTTCACCAGCATACATGTGCTATCCCTGCCAACTGTATCCAGTTAATTTTCCAAACCCCAACCCCATCCACTAAACAACAGCTTCTCTCCTTCCTAGGTGTTGTAGGATACTTTTGCCTCTGGATACCAGGGTTTTGCCACCATAAACCACTTTATGAACCTGTGAAGGGAAACTTGGCTAACCCTATAAACCAAAAATTCTTCCCCCATTCTTCCTGTCGGTCACTAAAGAAGGCCTTAGAGACAGCCCCAACTCCTCTCAACCCTTCTCTCTCTACACAGCAGAAATAAAAGGCTGTGCCACTGGAATTCTTACACAGGAGCCAGGCCTACAGCCTGCAGCCTTTTTATCCAAACAACTTCACCTCACAGTCCTGGGCTGGCCTCATGACCACGCGAGGCAGCGGCTGCCACCCTGATGCTCTTAGAATCCCTCAAAATCACAGGCTACGCCCCACTTGCCCTCTATAGCTCTCACAACCTCCAAAGTTCTCTCTTTACACCTCACACACTTACTTTCAGCCCCTCGCCTTCTCCAGCTTTATGCAGTTGCTCCTGCTACTTTAACCACCCCTCAAAGAGTCTCTGTTTCTACTATTTTCTGCCTAACCACCACCAAATTCACCGTACTCATTGACTCTTACATGCCCTGCTTTTGCTTAAGTTGCCCGTTTACACATTTCCTCCAGGCAAGTACAGCTAATATTTCACTCTTAATCTGGCTCGCATTCCCTGCTCATACCCAATCTTGTTAATGAAAGTGAGTGGTTGCTTATACATACCACACACTTCCTCGTACACCATAAAAACAAAAGCTCTCTCTCTGCACAGTTACCCTACCAAGCCCCGCTACAACCTTTAACAGCCACAGCCCTTGCTGGCTCCCTTGGCATTCGGGTCCAAAGCTCTAGCCCCCTCTGAACACTTTCTTACCTTTTCAGTTTACACTTCCAGTTCTGTCTAAGCCAAGGACCGTTTTTCCCTCTGTGGTTCTTCTTCTTACTTCTGCCTTCCTACCAACTGAACAGACACTTGTACCCTAGGTTTCCTTACTCCCAAAATTCAGTTTACCAATGGGGACAAAAGCCTCCCTGTTCCCCTTGTGGTCCTGACACGACACAAGTGGGTCATTCCATTGATCCCTTTACTTGTAGAGTTAGGAATTACTACCGCACTCAACATAGCCCTTACCACTTCAATCAGCACCTTCTGTAGCCTCTCTAATCATTTCTCTGCTAGCATTGCAGAATTAATTCAATCATTATCCCTCCTTCAAGCTCAAGTAAATTCCCTAGCTGCAGTTGTCTTCCAGAACTGCAGAGGTCTTAATTTACTGACTGCTAAAAAAGATCTTTGCCTATTCCTAAATGAAGAACATTGTTTGTATGTAAACCAGCCTGGCCTTGTATATGATGCCATCAATAAATTTTAAAACAGAGCCCAAAAGCTCACTAATCAGGCAAATGATTCTTCTGGAGCTGGCTGGACTGGCTGGACACTCTCTAACTGGGAGTAACGGCTTCTTCCAATCCTTAGTCCTCTGATACTATCTATCTCCTTTTCTTATTTGGACCCTGTGTTTTTCCAATTAATCTTTCAATTCCTACAAAATCATGTACAAGCAATAACCAATCAGTCAATACAACAAATTCTCCTTCTAACAATCCCACAATATTACCCCTTTCCCCGAAATCTCCCAGGAGTGTAAATTCTTTCCGCCCCAATCCTGCTCAAAGAAGCCTTGAGAAACTATCGCCCCCACCCCCGATAACCTGTTATCACCCCCTCTTCTCTAATTCTTTCTCATATATAAAAAGACAGGTACGTCAGGCCTCCATGTGCAAGCCCAGACCTGCCTGCCTTGGCTGATCACCCACCACCCACCGCCTGCGTTCGCCATTATCCCTGGTCGTCCAGCGGAGCTTCCCCCAATGGAGTTAAGCTTCTAAACCAACCCTGCCATCTTAACTGTTCTTATGATGTGAATACTCTTCACCCTACCCTACCATCTTAACTACTCTCACCGCACCCGCCATTGTAACTGAACTTATGGTCATGTACACTCCCTGCCCCTCCCTCACCACTGTAACTGATCTTACACCGTGACTTTCCACTGACCACCCCAACCTATAAAACCAACTCCTATTCCATCACCCTTCACTAACTCCCTTTTCAGCCTGCACCCAGGTGAATAAACAGCCATGTTGCTCACACAAAGCCTGTTTGGGTGGTTTCTCATTCAAAGCACTCGTTTTAACAAAACCTTCAAATTTGCTTTCTGGTCTTACTTCAAATTGTTTACATAATTTTTTTGTAGCCTAACCAAAATAGGTTCATTATATTCTAGGTACAAGTCTCTATAAAATCTTTCAAATTATGTTTATCAATAGAATTCGATCAACCTAAAATCTCCTCTTTTTTATCAATCCAAAGTCTGCCCTTCTGGCCTGGCATGATGGCTTACACTTGTAAATCCCAGTACTTTGGGAGGCCAAGGCTGTTGGATCACTTGAGCCCAGGAGTTCAAAACCAGCCTAGGCAATAAAACAAGACCGAGTCTCTACAAAAAATTAGTAGGGTCTGTTGGCCCTCACCTGTCATCCCACCTACCCAGGAAGCTGAGTGGGGAGGATCTCTTGAGCACAGGAGGTCAAGGCAGCAGTGAGTAATGATCGCACCACTGACCAGCCTGGGCAACAGAGTGAATTGTAAAAAAAAAAAAAAAAAAAAATTGGTCAGGTATGGTGGCTCATGCCTGTAATCCTAGCACTTTGAGAGGCCAAGGGTGGAGAATTGCTTGAGCCCAGGAGTTCAAGAACAACCTGGGCAAAGCAGTGAACCCACCCCTCAGTCTCTGAAAATAAAATAAAATAAATGTTTTTTTTTTAATCTATGCTTCTCTTAGAATCCAGCTCAAATCCTACCTCAGCTGAAATTCTTTCCTTCAGCCTCAAGCAATCTTCCTCTCCCATAAATTTTTCTATCAGTAACTGTGCACTAATTTATCAATTTGTCATTGTCAATTCATTTATCAATTAGCACATTGTTCTTATGCTATCATGTCTGTTGTTACCTTAAACTGTTACTTAAACAGTTGTATTTTTATTTAATTTTTTTATTTTTTGTTTTTATTTTATTTATTTTATTTTTTTTTGAGACAGAGTTTCGCTCTTGTTACCCAGGCTGGAGTGCAATGGCGCGACCTCGGCTCACTGCAACCTCTGCCTCCTGGGTTCAAGCAATTCTCCTGCCTCAGCCTCCCGAGTAGCTGGAACTACAGGCACGTGCCACCATGCCCAGCTAATTTTTGTATTTTTAGTAGAGACGGGGTTTCACCATGTTGACCAGGATGGTCTCGATCTCTTGACCTCGTGATCCACCCGCCTCGGCCTCCCAAAGTGCTGGGATTACAGGCCTGAGCCACCGCGCCCGGCCTTTATTTTTATTTTTTTCTGAGACAGAGTCGTGCTCTGTTGCCCAGACTGGAATGCAATGGCACGATCCCAGCTCACTGCAACCTCTGCCTCCTGGGTTCAAGCGATCATCCTGCCTCAGCCTCCTGAGTAGGTACCACTACAGGCATGCGCCACCATGCCCGACTAATTTTTGTATTTTTAGTAGAGACAGGGTTTCACTATGTTGGCGAGGCTGGTCTCAAACCCCTGGCCTCAAGTGATCTACCCTCCTTGGCCTCCCAAAGTGCTGGGATTACAAGCCATGAGCCACCGCACCCGGCTGTATTTTACTATTTTTTATTTACTTAATTTTGAGGACCTGACACAGTGGTTCATGCCTCATAATCCCAGCACTTTGGGAGGCCAAGGCATGTGGATTACGTGAGCCACTGCACCAGGCTACTTAATTTTTTATTATGGTGAAACTGAGGAGGAAAACAAAATAAAATAAAATGAAAATTATAGTTTTTTTTTTTTTTAGATGGAGTTTCACTCTTGTTACCCAGGCTGGAGTGCAATGGCACGATCTCGGCTCACCGCAACCTCCGCCTCCTGGGTTCAAGCAATTCTCCTGCCTCAGCCTCCCGAGTAGCTGGGACTACAGGCATGCGCCACCACGCCCAGCTAATTTTCGTATTTTTAGTAGAGACGGGGTTTCACCATGTTGACCAGGATGGTCTCGATCTCTTGATCTCGTGATCCACCTACCTCAGCCTCCCAAAGTGCTGGGATTACAGGCATGAGCCACCATGCCCGGCCTGAAAATTATAGTTAAGAGGGCGTCGTGGTTTATGCCTGTAATCCAAGCACTTTGGCCAAGGCGGGAGGTTCACCTGAGGTTGGAAGTTCAAGACCAGCCTGACCAACATGGTGAAACCCCGCCTATTAAAAATTAAAAAAAAAAAAAAAAGAAAATTATAGTTAAGATTAAAATATGTTGCTAGAAAAATCACACTTAAGCCAAGTAAGTAACCCTTCCCAGCTCAACTATATTAACTGCAGCTACAGGTTTATCAAGCAACACACACACATTCAAAGTAAGTCATAAAACTGTACTTAAAGTTAGTAAAAGAAGAGCAAAGCCGCTCTCTCTTCCTGCTGCCCAAGATGCGGAAAGGAAAGAAGGCCAAGGGGAATAAGGTGTCTCTGGCGCCTGCTGTCGTGAAGAAGCAGGAGGCCAAGAAAGTGGTGAATCCCCTATTTGAGAATCCCCTATTTGGCATTGGACAGGACATCCAGCCCAAGAGAGACCTCACCCGCTTTGTGAAATGGCCCCGCTATATCAGGTTGCAGCGGCAGAGAGCCATCCTCTATAAGCGGCTAAAAGTGCCTCGTGCAATTAACCAGTTCACCCAGGCCCTGGACCGCCAAACAGCTACTCATCTGCTTAAGCTGGCCCACAAGTACAGGCCAGAGACAAAGCAAGAGAAGAAGCAGAGGCTGTTGGCCCGGGCCTAGAAGAAAGCGGCTGGCAAAGGGGACGTCCCCACTAAGAGACCACCTGTCCTTCGAGCAGGAGTTAACAGTGTCACCACCTTGGTGGAAAACAAGAAAGGTCAGCTGGTGGTGACTGCACACGATGTGGATCCCATTGAGCTGGTTGTCTTCTTGCCTGCCCTGTGTCGTAAAATGGGAGTCCCCTACTGTATTATCAGGGGGAAGGCAAGACTGGGACGTCTAGTCCACAGGAAGACCTGCACCACTGTCGCCTTCACACAAGTTAACTCGGAAGACAAAGGCGCTTTGGCTAAGCTGGTGGAAGCTGTCAGGACCAATTACAATGACAGATATGAGGAGATCCACCGTCACTGGGGAGGCAATGTCCTGGGTCCCAAGTCTGTGGCTCGCATCACCAAGCTTGAAAAGGCAAAGGCTAAAGAGCTTGCCACGAAACTGGGTTAAATATACACTGTTTCCTGTACATAAAAATTATTAAAACTGGAAATTTTCCTTCAAAAAAAAAAAAAGAAGAGCAAAGCCAGTACAACTCCCTCTTCCCTTAGAGATAGGGAAGTTAATGTAAGCACCCAGGCATATATCTCTACCCACACATATTTCTGCTATCCTTGTTTTTTTTTTTTTTTTTTGAGACAGAGTCTCATGCCGTCACCCACGCTGGAGTGTAGTGACGTGATCTCAGCTTACTGCAACCTCCACTTTCCGGGTTCAAGCAATTATCCTGTTTCAGCCTCCCAAGTAGCTAGGACTACAGGCACCCACAACCATGCCCAGCTAATGTTTATATTTTTAGTAGAGATGGGGTTTCAACACATTGGCTAGGCTGGTCTCGAACTCCCAACCTTGTTATCCTCCCGCCTTGGCCTCCCCAAGTGCTGAGATTACAGGTGTGTGCCACTGTGCTTGGCCTCTGCTATCCTTGTTTTTCTCTACCCTAGCTGCAAGGCCATGAGACCAAGGTAAACCATGTAGAAAATATGTTTTTCAAGACTGCAAAACTGCCACAAAGTAAAATTAACTGGCTTTGTCTCAAAACTTGGTCCCTGCCTTGTTTTTCCTGCCCTAAAGTGTATTAAAAACATGTAATTCTTGGTTTGGGGCCACAGGCATTTAAAAACATTAGTCCAACTGTGAGCTGATGCACCTAATAAAATTCTCTTGAAGTCTGAAAAGTCTCTCTGTCCTTTTAAAATCTTGCTACAAAACAAACACTGATTTAATGACATTTGGTTAAAGTCACTTGGACAAGTAAATAATAATAATAAATCATCTTAAATAAGATTAATATATTAATCAATAATAGAAAAGTTGGAAAACACCCACAGATGGAAGAATCAGCAGGACACACACACACTCACAGGTACGTGCGCCCACACACACACTTCTGGCATTGTTCGAGAATACTTGCCCCCAGATCCATTTTACCTCTCTCAGAAGTCATGGTGCTCTGTCTCCGGACTTCTTCCTCTGGAGTCATAAGTTGTACTGATTGTTCCTGGACCTTGTTTCTTCAGGTGTGCCCACTGCCACCTGCTTGGGCAGAGGATGACTCATTCTGACTCCTTCCTCATTCTCAGGCAATTACTGGGAATCTGGGCTGTCAATGCAAATAGGAGGCTGACTGAGAGGGACGTTATCATGGGAATTTACATCTTTAGTGATGAGAAAGCCTATTACGCCAATGACATTAATTCTGTAGAGTAGATCACTGGGGTTACCAAATTCCAGAGTTCTTCTCCAATGACATCTCAATTTAGTAACCTTTCTCTTGTTATTTATTTATTTATTTATTTTTAGTAGAGATGGGGTTTCATCATTTTGGTCAGGCTGGTCTCGAACTTCTGACTTCAGATGATCTGCCTGCCTCGGCCTCTCAAAGTGCTGGGGTTACAGATGTGAGCCACAGTGCCCGGCCACCTTTCTCCTTCTTTAAATAAAGATTAAGGCAAGATGGATCCATCATCCTTTATATATTTGTTTTGTTTTGTTTATTTATTTTTCATTATTTCCTGCTCTGTATCAAGGATGCATCATTCTTTATTGGAGAAACAAGAGGAAGAAGAAAAGTTAAGAGAGACTTCACCTGTAACTATAGCTTGAAAGCTTTTATGTTATCTGGTGAGCACACTGTGGCCTTGGCTGTCAGCTATTATTCTCCTATTGCCAACTTCCTCTCATTTTGCTCTTTGTCCCACATCCATGTTGGAGAGGGGAGGAGCGCTATTTGATACAAAACGTGAAGGACCTTGGCCTCTGAGTCAGGTAATTTGTGTGTAGGTCTTTGGTGCTCTCTTCATCCTTGAAGCTAAGATTAGCTAAGTGTGTGGCCAAGTCCACTGCTGCTATTTTTTTTTTTTTAGATGGAGTTTCACTCTTGTCACCCAGGCTGGAGTACAATCGTGCAATCTCCACCTCCCAGCAGTTGCTCACTGCAACCTCCGCCTCCCAGGTTCAAGTGATTCTCCTGCCTCAGCCTCCCAAGTAGCTTGGATTACAGGCACCCGCCAACACGCCCAGCTAATTTTTATATTTTTAGTAGAGACTGGGTTTTGCCATGTTGGCCAAGCTGGTCTCGAACTCCTGACCAAGGGTGATCCACCTTCCTCAGCCTCCCAAAGTGCTAGGATTACAGGCACGTGAGCTACAAGGCCCGGACACTTCTGCTTTTTTATCCCCCTTGAAAAAGTAAATGCCGTACTTCCCTATGCCATTGCTCTCTGTTGCCTGAACCCTGGGTCAAGTTCAAGCCAAAAATTCCTCTGAGTCTCCTAGAATTGAGGTCACTTTCTCAAGGCCTAAGTCTCCCTCTACTGTCTCAAATCCTGAGCCCTTGAACTTTGAATTTCAAGGCCCCATGAACCTGGAACCTGAATCCTACATGCAAGACTTTACTTCATTATGCAAGTCAACCTGGAGTCTGCATGCGATAAAGCAGGTGTTTGGACCGGGGCAGACCAGTGTTTTCAAGAATGGGCAGAAATCCCACATCATCAATAGAGGCCCTTCAGAGACCAAGTTTTTCTAAGTTAGGCAAGAGTAGAATAATTGTAGAATAAAGGTAGGATAGCCCAGGTGCGATGGTTCACGCCTGTAATCCCAGCACTTTGGGAGGCAGAGGAGGGTAGATCTCCTGAGGACAGGAGTTCAAGACCAGCACAGCCAACATGGCAGAACTCCATCTCTACTAAAAATACAAAAATTATCCAGGCATGGTGGCAGGTGCCTATAATCCCAACTACTCCTGAGACTGAGGCATCAAAATTGCTAGAACCCAGGAGGCAGAGGTTGCAGTGAACTGAGATCCCACCGTTGCACTGCAGCTTGGATGACAGAGTGAGACTCTGTCTCAAACAAAAAAAAAAAAAGATAGGATAATAGCACCCAGTGATATCCATGTCCTGATCTCTGGAATCTGTTAAACATGTGAACTTACAGGCCAAAAGGGCCTTTGTCATTAATTAAGGATCTTGAGATGGGACAACAATCCTGGATTATCCAGGTGGGCACAGTCTGATCACAGGGTACTTACAAGAGGGATGTAGAAGAGTCAGAGTCAGAATGAGAAAGGGAGCTAGGAGGATGGGAGCAGAGTTCTGCTTGCTGGCTCAAAGCGGGCCACGATTCAAGGAATGAGGAACGCCTGTAGACACTGCAAAATGCCAGGAATGTATTCTCTCCCAGAGCCTCGAGAAGAAATGCTACCCTGATGAAACCTTGATGTCAGCTCAGTGAGACCCATTTTGTACTTCTGTCCTCCAGAGCTATAAGACAATGTGTGTCGTTTTATACCGTTAAGTGTGTGGCGACGTTTTAAAGCAGCAATAGGAAATTGACATGGTAGGACATGCTCACAGCAAGTGAACATGCAGTAGCCAAGAGGATGCATAACTTGGGTTTGTTTTCTACTAGCAGGCCTATGGAGCGCTTCATCCATGTTCTGCTTTGTTTAAGAAACCTTAGAGGTTTCCACCTGATTCTGATAAGCGGGAAAAAAAAGAAAACTTAGAAGTATGGCATGTGCTAGACTATCGTGTTGTCAATTATTTGTTTTTTTTTTTTGTTTTGTTTTGTTTTTTTTTTTTTGAGACGGAGTTTCACTCTTCTTACCCAGGCTGGAGTGCAATGGCTCGGTCTCGGCTCACCGCAACTTCCGCCTCCCGGGTTCAAGCAATTCTCCTGCCTCAGCCTCCCGAGTAGCTGGGACTACAGGCACGTGCCACCAAGCCCAGCTAATTTTTGTATTTTTAGTAGAAACGGGGTTTCACCATGTTGACCAGGATGGTCTCGATCTCTTGACCTCGTGATCCACCCGCCTCGGCCTCCCAAAGTGCTGGGATTACAGGCGTGA
>PVKV010041252.1:0-11591 GCA_004027835.1 Alouatta palliata | reverse complement strand
GGCGTGAGCCACCGCGCCCGGCCTTTTTTTTTTTTTAAAGAATAAAGACGGGGTTTCACCATGTTGGTCAGGCTGGTCTTGAACACCCGACCTCAGGTGATCCGCCCGCCTTGGCCTCCAAAGTGCTTGGATTACAGGCATGAGCCACCACGCCAGGCCAGCTGGTGCGACCTCTAAGAATTAATGTCAATGGAAGGGTACGTTACTAGTTGAATGTCACACGAACAGAGGCACAAATATACTCCACATTGGACATTTCTACACAGGTCTGCCTTGCAGTCCCTCCTCTACTCTCCACTGTCCTAAGAAAGACTTGCCTTAGATTACCTAGAGTGAATCAGTCTGACCTGGGGCAATGTACTCCTGGAGAGGGTGTGGGGTAGAGGAGCAGGGGTGATGTGCAGATTCTGGGGTGAGGCCAACCCATGCAGGAGGGGCTAGGGTTTTACTGAAAGGTGGAGCTCTGCAAAGCTTGAAGGAATTGCTCTGAGAATGGAGAGAAACAGATCTCAAGACCAGAGCGTAAGGTTAGAAACCAGGGAGAAACGCCCATGAGGGCTTCCTCATAGAGATTTTAATTTACCTTTTCTTTAGACCACAAAAATTCTTTTTAGTTTAAGTTTAAAATTATTTCCCTCCAGTGTTTTTGTTTGTTTTTTAAGACAGGGTCTCACGTTGTTGCCCAGGCTGGAGTACAGTGGCATGAACATGGCTCACTGCTGCCTCAATTTCCTGGGCTCAGGTGATTCTCTTGCCTTAGCCCTCTGAGTAGCTGGGATAACGGGTGCATGCCACCACACCCAACTAATTTTTGTATTTTTTGTAGAAATGGGGTTTCACTATGTTGCCCAGGCTGGTCTCAAATTCCTGAGCTCAGGACATTTACCCACTTTGACTTCTCAACGTGCTGGGATTACAAGGGTAAACCACCGGGCCCGGCCTCCCTCTGGTGTTAATGTTCCCCATTCCTTCAGTAAAGTCTCATCTACCCTATGACTCTTGTTGTCATACCATGAAAGAGAAGTGGTACCTGGCCCAGATTATCCATACTCCCCCTTCCACCCTTACTCCACCAGTATCCCAGCAAGGTGGATTACAGCCCATGAGCTCCAGGCCAGAAGCAGAAGAAAATGAGCAGTTGTCCATGGAGGAAGAAAAGGTAAGTGGGAGAAACAGTCATATGGAGGTAACGCACACCTATCCCTGACACTTTCCCCAAATGCAATCAATGGAAGATGATTCTCAAGGGAGAAGGGAGAATGGACACTGGAGTAATAAGATAAAAACTATCCGCTATTATTTACATGCCTCTATTTCTTTTATTACTACTAAGAAATAAATGAGACTAGGCAGGGTGTGGTGGCTCACGCCTGTAATTCCAGCACTTTGGGAGGCTGAGGCAGGTGGATCACCTTAGGTTAGGAGTCGAGACCAGCCTGGCCAACATGGTCAACCCTGTCTCTACTCAAAATACAGAAATTAGCCGGGTGTGGTGGCAGGCACCTGTAATCCTAGGTACTCGGGAGGCTAAGGCAGGAGAATTGCTTGAACCCGGGAGGTGGAGGTTGCTGTGAGCTGAGCTGAGCTGGTGCAGCTGCACTCCAGCTGGGGTGAAACTCTGTCTGAAAAGAAAAACAAAATAACAGAAATCAATGAGACTGACATTTTGATAAGACTAAGCATAAACTTAACGCCAGGCGCGGTGGCTCATGCCTGTAATCCCAGCACTTTGGGAGGCCGAGGCGGGTGGATCACGAGGTCAAGAGATCGAGACCATCCTGGTCAACATGGTGAAACCCCGTCTCTACTAAAAATACAAAAATTAGCTGGGCATGGTGGCATGTGCCTGTAGTCCTAGCTACTCAGGAGGCTGAGGCAGGAGAATCGCTTGAACCGAGGAGGCGGAGGCTGCGGTGAGCCGAGATCGCGCCATTGCACTCCAACCTGGGTAATAAGAGCGAAACTCCGTCTCAAAAAAAAAAAAAAAAAAAAAAGCATAAACTTAAACACCCATCCCCAAAACAGATCTTTCCAAACCACATGTGAATGAATAAGATTAGCTCAGTGAAAAGTTTGGGAAAGAGTTTTCCTAAAAGAGAGAATAACTTGCGTAAAGTCCCTAAGACGAGTACAAGCTTCACTTATTTAAGGATTCAAACAGTCAGTGTGGCTACAACAGAGTGAAAGAAGGAAGAAGGGACCTAATAGGAAATGAGGATAAATGAGAATCTGAAACTCCAACAGGCCAAGATATCTCAAAGTCTACCAGGAAGCTGTGTTTCCTGGATGACCCAGGAAAGGAACAACTAAACATATTCCCTTCACCACAAT
This sequence comes from Alouatta palliata, assembly GCA_004027835.1. Classification (NCBI taxonomy): domain Eukaryota; kingdom Metazoa; phylum Chordata; class Mammalia; order Primates; family Atelidae; genus Alouatta; species Alouatta palliata. The sequence goes on along the minus strand of PVKV010041252.1, from coordinate 9,260 downwards.
TAATTACAAAGTCATAACGCAACAATGCAACAACTTTACAAAGCATTTTCACAAATATCACTTTACTGAAATTTTCCAACAATTTTGTAAGATTAACATTGTCCCCATTACACAGATAGGGAAACAGTTACTATGCCTTGGGTCACCCTTGGAAAGTAAGAGAGGAAATCAGAAACTTCTAATAATTCCTTCTAACTCCAAGTCTATAGTTCTTTTACCTATTCCAATTGGATAAGCCGACACAAAGTGAAATAATTAGATTGATTCTTTTTTTTTTAAGACAGGGTTTCCCCATGTTGGTCAGGCTGGTCTTGAACTCCCGACCTCAGGTGATCCGCCCACCTTGGCCTCCAAAGTGCTTGGATTACTGGTGTGAGCCACCACGCCCAGCCAGATTGATTCTTGATGGTCAAAAATATTAATGCTGTGAATGATATTGCTATACAATTTCCCCCTTTACGACTTTACTTTGGTTTCTACTAAGAAAGGTCTTCCCTACTCCAAGAATTCAAAATATTCACACACACATACACACACAAACACACACACAATTTTTTTTTTTTTGAGTCAGAGTCTCGCTCTGTTGCCCAAGCTGGAGTGTAGTGGTGGAATCTCAGCTCACTGGCAATCTCCGCTTCCCAGGTTGAAGCAATTCTCCTGTCTCAGCCTCCTGGGTAGCTACGATTACAGGCATGTGCCACCATGTCCAGCTAAGTTTTGAATTTTTTAGTAAAGATGCGGTTTCACTTGTTGGCCAGGTTGGTCTTGAATTCTTAACCTCAGGTGATCTGTCCACCTCAGTCTCCCAAAGTGCTGGGATTACAGGCGTGAGCCATAGTAACCAGTACTTCTCCATTCCATTCCATTTATTTCATTTCAATATTCCATTTCTTTTTTTTTTTTTTTTTGAGACAGAGTCTTGCTCTGTTGCCAGGCTGCAGTGCAGTGGCATGATCTCGGCTCACTGCAATCTCCGCCTCCCAGGTTCAAATAATTCTCCTTCCTCAGCCTCCTGAGTAGCTGGGACTACAGGCACGCACCACCATGCCCAGCTCATTTTTGTATTTTTAGTAGAGATGGGGTTTCACCATGTTGGCCAGGATGGTCTCCATCCCTTGACCTCGTGATGTGCCCACCTCGGCCTCCCAAAGTGCTGGGATTACAGGCATAAGCCACCACGCCTGGCCTCATTTCATCATTTCATTTCTTCAAGACAGAGTCTTGCTCTGTTCTCCAGGCTGGAGTGCAGTGGAGGGATCTTGGCTCACTGCAACCTCCACATCCCAGCAATTTTCCTGCCTCAGCCTCCCAAGTAGCTGGGATTACAGGCATGCACCACCATGCCCAGCAAATTTTTGTATTTTTGTGTGTGTGGTTTTTTTTTTTTTTGAGACAGAGTTTCACTCTTTTTGCCCAGGCTGGAGTGGAATGGTGCGATATCGGCTCACTGCAACCTCTTTCTCCCAGGTTTAAGCGATTCTCCTACCTCAGCTCCCCGAGTAGCTGGGACTTACAGGCACCTGCCACGGCACCTGGCTAATTTTGTATTTTTAGTAGAGATGGGGTTTCATTATGTTGGTCAGGCTGGTCTCGAACTCCTGATCTGAGGTCATCCGCCCATCTCGGCCTCCCAAAGTGCTGGGATTACAGGCATGAGCCACTGCCTCTGGCATATGCTCATTTTTAATATTTCATTTCTAATATTAAAAATTGTAACCTATCTAGAATATATTTTGGGGTATGGTATGAAAATGAAACTGCTTCTCCAAATGGTTAACCAGAATTACGCCATCCATCTCTAATATTTGAAATGCCACTTTTACTATACACAAACAACCCCCACCCTCCACATTTTCATTACTAAAACTTTGTAACATACTTTAACTACATGAAAACGTCCATTTTTATTGGGTAAAATATCTCAAAGTACAGAGGTATTATAAATATTTTACTATTTCTGCACTAGGCCAGATGTTATTTTTATTTATTTATTTATTTTTGAGACAGTCTTGCTCTGTTACCCAGGCTACAGTATAGTGGCACAATCACGGCTCACTGCAGCCTCGACCTCCTGGGTTCAAGCAATCCTCTTGCCTCAGCCTCCAGAGTAGCTGGGACTATGGGTGTGTGCCACCACATCTGGCTAATTTAAAAATATTTTTTGTAGAGACAGGGTCCCATTATGTTGCCCAGAGTGGTCTTGAACTCTTGGCCATCCACCCATCTCGGCCCCCTAAAGTGCTTGGATTATAGGTGTGAGCCACTGTGCATAGCCAATCACATTATTTTATTTTTAAATTTCATTGTGTTTATTTATTTTTTGAGACAGGGTCTCATCTGTCACCAAGCTGGAGGGCAGCAGTGCAATCTCAGCTCACTGCCACCTCTGCTTCCCGTACTCAAGTAATTCTCCAGCCTCAGTCTGCTGTGTAGCTGAAAAAACAGGTATGAGCCACCAACACCTGGCTAAATTTTTAAATTTTTTGTAGAGACAGGGTTTCACCATGTTGCTCAAGCTGGTCTCAAACTCCTGAGCTCAAGTGATCTGCCTGCCTCAGCCTCCCAAAGTGTTGGGATTACAGGCGTGAGCCATACCCGGCCCATATTATTTCATTACTAAAATTTTAAAACATGCATGAAAATTGAATAAAAATTTCAATTTTTGTTGGGTAAAATATCTCAAAGTACAGAGGTATTATAAATGAATGAGAAAAGACAAACCATCAATAGAAAAATGGCCAAAGAGCAGTAAACAGGAAATTCACAGAAGAAATACAATCAGCCAACAGACTTTAAAGGCCATACCACGCACTAATAATAATAAAAAATGCAAATTAAAAGAAACAGATATCATTTTTACTAGAATACTCCATGCTGGCAAGAGAGGAAAATGGGGTCTGCTCCTAGGGACTGTAAGTGCTACCACCTACCTGACAGACATCTGTCAGTGCATTATATTTGGTGACCCATCACTTGGAAGACCTCTGACCCAGAAATTTCAGTGCTGAGAAATTTACCCTAAAAAATACTACTACAAGTGCACAAAACTGTACATACAATGATGTTCACTTATTCCAGCACTTTGGGAGGCTGAGGCGGGCGGATCTCGTGAGATCAAGAGTTCAAGACCAGCCTGACCAACATGGTGAAACCCCGTCTCTACTAAAAATACAAAAATTAGCCAGGCATGGTGGCAGGTGCCTATAATCCCAGCTACATGGGAGGCTGAGGCAGGAAAATGGCTTGAACTCAGGAAGCAGAGGTTGCAGCGAGCCGAGATCGTGCCACTGCACTCTAGTGTGGGTGACAGAGCAAGACCCTATCTCAAAAAAAAAGCACAAGTGAACTTTTTTTTTTTTTTGAGATGGAGTTTCACTCTTGTTGCCCAGGCTGGAGTGTAATGGTGCAATGGCAGCTTACTGCAACCTCCACCTCCTGGGTTCAGGTGATTCTCCTGCCTCAGCCTCCCAAGTAGCTGGCATCACAGGCATGTGCCACCATGCCCGGCTAATTTTTTTTTTAGAAGAGACAGGGTTTCTCCATATTGGTCAGGCTGGTCTTGAACTCCTGACCTCAGGTGAACCGCCTGCCTTGGCCTTCCAAAATGCTGGGATTACAGGTAAGCCACCATGCCTGGCCTATGCTTTATTATACATAATAACAAATATAATTTTTTTTTTGAGACAAAGTCTCACACTGTTTCCCAGGCTAGAGTGTAATGGTGCAATGGCAGCTCACTGCAACCTCCACCTCCTGGGTTCAATCGATTCCCCTGTCTCAGCCTCCCGAGGTGCTGGGACTATAGGCACGTGCCACCACACCCAGCTAATTTTTGTATTTTTAGTAGAGATGAGGTTTCCCCATGTTGGTTATGCTGGTCTCAAACTCCTGACCTCAGGAGATCCACCTGCCTCAGCCTCCCAAAGTGCTGGGATTACAGGCATGAGCCACCGCGCCCAGCCTAAATACTGTATTATTATTATTTCTGTGACAGAGTCTCACTCTGTCACCCAGGCTATAGTGCAGTGGTGAAATCTTGGCTCACTGCAACCTTCGCCTCCTGGATTTAAGCAATTCTCCTGCCTCAGCCTCAAGGGTAGCTGAGATTACAGGCGTATGCCACTATGCCTGGCTAATTTTTGTTATTTTTAGTAGAGACAGAGTTTCACCATGGTGGTCAGGCTGGTCTCGAACTCCTGACCTCGTGATCTGCCCACTTCGGCCTCCCAAAGTGCTGGGATTACAGGTGTGAGCCACCACACCTGGCCTAAATACTATATTATTATGACTACTTCAGGGGAGGAACATGGACTTACAGTGCAGAGCTTCTACTTTTTTCCTCTTGAACTGTTCAAATTCTGATTATTTTTTTAACCAGAAACAAAAACTCTTTTCATTTAGAAAAAGCAGACTCTTCAAAATGATACGTCCTCCTCATGTGGCATCAGAAAACACACTCACTGGGCATTGTTTCCACTGCTTTCCTCATCAATGATTCCAGGCACAGCCTTTCCTGCAGCTCGGCTAATTTCCCTTGAAGAAGAAAAATTAAAATCCAGTAAACAAAAAAAAATTTGAGAATTTCACACTGTATTCATTAATATAGTAAGTATGAATTGGATGCAAGGATTTTGGAGACTTCAAGACACAATTTAAAAAAATAAAAGTAGACTCACACCTCTTTTGGAATCTTGCAAAAGTTAATGTTAATTAAAGTATCAGAATCAGTTCTCCTCTCTTGTGACTTTTGAGGAAGGGGTTCATATTCTAGGTCCACATTTCAGTAGAATGCCTAGTATAAACCAAGTTCAAATGTGGAATGAATAATTTTAAACATAGGAAAGCTCCAGAAGGCATCTGATGTTACCCTCCTCATGCACTCATTTTCGACTTCCTAAGAACCCCTGATTTATGTTTTAGGATCCAGATTAGAGAAAGGTGACTCCATCACAGGCTGCAGGAGATGGAAGACCTAGCTATGCCATCAGGCCACTTTGGGATACACACTGTAGCTTAGGCCAGCTTAAACAGCAAATCTCCGGACTATTCTTTTTTTTTTTTTTTTTTTTTTTTAAGACAAAGTTTGCTCTTGTTGTCCAGGCTGGAGTGCAATGGTGTGATCTCGGCTCACTGCAACCTGTGCCTCCAGTGTTCAAGTGATTCTCCTGCCTCAGTCACCCAAGTAGCTGGGATTTCAGGCATGTGCCACCACACCCAGCTAATTTTGCATTTTTTAGTAGAGACAGGGTTCCCCCATGTTGTTCAGGCTGGTATCAAACTCCAGACCTCAGGTTATCCATCCACCTCGGCCTCCCAAAGTGCTAGGATTACAGGCGTGAGCCACTGCGCCTGGCCTTTTAAAATTTTTATTTATTTATTTTTTTTGAGACAGGGTCTTACTCTGTTGTGCAGGCTGGAGTGTAGTCGCATGATCTTAGCTCACTGCCACTTCTGCATCACTTGGGTTCAAGTGATTCTCCCATCTCAGCCTCCGGAGGCGATGGGACTACAGTCTCACGCCACCACACCTGGCTAATTTTTGTATTTTCAGTAGAGATGGGGTTTCACCATGTTGGCCAGGCTGGTCTCAAACTCCTGACATCATGTGACCTGCCTGCCTAGGCCTCCCAAAGTGCTGGGATTACAGGTGTGAGCCACCACACCCAACCAGGACTACTCTTCCTGGGAATGCTGGGACCAAGACATGCTCTCCTGTTCCAGATGATATGGCATGCAGATATAAATATGGGAACTGTTAAAAACTGTTCAGCTCACACATACGGGAGAGCAGAGCCAAGAGAACTGCAGAGAAATAGAACTGGATCCCTGATGACAGGAATCTTTCAGTTAATCCATATCCAACACCTGCACTGTTTCTGGGCTTTCCGATTACATGAATTTACTGTTTAATCTCTTTATCAAAAAACTATTTATTGTTTAGTCTCTTTATTGTTTAACCCCATTTGAATAGGGTTTTCTGTCACTTGCAACTGGAAGTATCCTAAATGACAAAAAGGTAAATGTAGACGAGGCATTATGGCTAAGCCTGTAATCCTAGCACTTTGGGAGGCCAAGGTGGGAGGATCACTTGAGGCCAGGAGTTCAAGACCAGCCTGGGCAACATGGTGAGGCCCCATTTCTACAAAAATTTAAAAAAATTAGCCAGGCATGGTAGTGCATGCCTGTAGCCCCAGCTACTTGGGAGACTAAGGTGGGAGGATCACTTAAGCCTAGGAGGTCAAGGCTGCAGTGAGCTGTGTTCCCACCACTGTATTCCAGCCTGAGCAACAGAGCAAGACTCTGTCTCAAAAACAAAATAAAAAATAAGGTGTATGTGAAGTAAGTTTCAAAAGATAGAGAAATATAATTTGATGAATGAGAAGTAGTAATATAGTAAAATAAATTATAATAACATAAAAAGGCAAGAAAGAAGAAGGGATAGTGAAAAGAACTGTGTGAGAAGAGATGAGGGAAGATTCATGTAAAAGAAATGAATTATGTGTAAAGATACTTCTGCTTTCTTTTTTTTCTTTTTTTTTTTGAGATGAAGTCTTGCTCTGTCACCCAGGCTGGAGTACGACGGTGCAATCTTGGCTCACTGCAGCCTCCGCTCGATTCTCCTGCCTCAGCCTCCCAAGTAGCTGGGAGGACAAGTGCACACCACCACACCCAGCTGATTTTTTGTATTTTTAGTAGAGACAAGGTTTCACCATGTTGGCCAAGCTGGTTTCAAACTCCTGACCTCAAATGATCCACTTGCCTCAGCCTTCCAAAGTGCTGGGATTACAGGCATGAGCCACTGTACCTGGCCAAGGTATTTCTGCTTTCAACATCCTTACCTGTTCAAGACTCCACTGGAAACTAGAGCTTCTTTAGGATGGAAATATTTATGATATACAGTTCTAACCACAGCATCTACGAGGGGAAAAGAGGAGGAGGCTTATTTTAGGTTAGAAATAAGTTTGATATTACAGACTCATACCAATTTTGACCTGAAAGGCACCCTGGAACTCAGTTCCAATCCACCTCACTTTATAAATGGAAGCAGCCCAAGCCCAGGAGGCTCAGACTGCAGATGAGAATGGAACATTAAAACATGCACACTCAGCCCAGGGCTTTTTCCATTATGCCACTGGACCTAGAGGGCTATGATATCAAATAATAAATAGAAAATTACTGTGTCTACTGAAAATAATAGTTACCATTATTAACCATGATTCCATATTCTTCTAGTAAAAAGTTAATATTGGTGTCAAATCTGGATTCTCCGCCTTCTCCTAGCATCACAAGGATATCTCCACCGCTGTCAAGGTATTTCTTCAGGATTTCAAACTACACAAAGGAAAAAAGCAATCCATGAAAAGTCAAAAGACTTTTGCCCAAAATACTATGAATAAGACCTTAACTAGATGAAAAATTAATACTTCAAATCTATAAGGCATTTACATATAAACACATACAAGAGAAAATGTACTCCTTTTTTTTTTTGAGACAGAGTCTAGCTCTGTCACCCAGGCTGGCTGATCTTGGCTCACTGCAACCTCCGCCTCTCAGGTTCAAGCAATTCTCCTGCCTCAGCTTCCCAAGTAGCTGAGACTACGGTGCATGCCACCACAGCCAGTTAATTTTTGTATTTTTAGTAAAGACAGGGTTTTACCATCTTCGCCAGGATAGTCTCGATCTCTTGACTTCGTGATCCGCCTGCCTCGGTGTCCCAAAGTGCTGGGATTGCAGGCGTGAGCCACTACGCCTGGCCAAAATGTGCTCTCTATGTATGATCTCCAAGCTTGTCTCTGAGCATAAAGCTCCAAAATTCTCAAACTAAATGAACAGTTTCAAAGCTATCTAGACAGCAAACCAAAAGTGAAAACTTTACTAAAGGAAGCTCACAGTACTCCATTCGGCAGCACCCCTGGTCTCCACTCTACCAGATGCCACCTGTACCTACTTTCCCCTGGCAACCAAAAACGTCACTTGAGATTGCCATATGTTCCCTCAGGAGAAGAAGAAACAGAATCACCCCTGGTTAAGAACCACTGATTTAGACAATGCCTTCGCTTGACTGCCCATAGACGATATCAGGATCAAGGCATTTCATACAACACCTTGGAGGAATTCTGTTCAAGGTCAATGACCAAGCCATAAAGAGAAATGCATGTTTTTTGCTTGTCTCCTGGAAGCTCTCCCTTGTTTTCACAGAGCTGGGGATGGGAGAAAAATCTAGGGTTGTTATTGCTGGACTAGCCTGAGAAAATCTGGGGTGGTGGTCGAGACAGTTTCTCAACTTTTTTCATCAAGCACTAAAGCAGAAAAAAATATGAACATGTGTATAAATACATCCAATATATATGTATCTCTATATAAAATACGTACCTTATATTATAATTTAAAACAACTCCCAAAAAGGAAATGTTTTAAAGGTAACAAAAATATGAATAGGGTCAGGTGCAGTGGCTCATGCCTATATTCCCAGCACTTTGGGAGGCCAAGGCGGGTATATCGCAAGGTCAACAGATCAAGACCATCCTGGCCAACACGGTGAAACCCCATCTCTACTTAAAAAAAAAAAAACAAAAATTAGCGGGGCTTAGTGGTACACACCTGTAGTCCCAGCTACTCGGGAGGCTGAGGCAGGAGAATCGCTTGAACCCGGGAGGTGGAGATTGCAGTGAGCCAAGATCACACCACTGCACTCCAGCCTGGGCAACAAGAGCAAAACTGTGTCTCAAAACCAAAAATATATATATGAATAATAAACATAATTTCTTTCTGGTGCCCCATTGATTCATCACATGCATCCTACTTTGGAAACTACTGCCCAGACTAGCTTTGTCACAGCATAGCCCTCTTGCTCTTGCATGCACCCTGAATTTTCCTCTCCTCCTGCCTTCCCCACACTGTAGAAAACAAATGAATCTTCCGAGGCCAAGGGGGGCGGACCACCTGAGGTTAGGAATTTGAGACCAGCCTGGCTAACGTGGTAAAACCCCGTCTCTACTAAAAATACAAAAATTGGGTCGGGCGCTGTGGCTCACGCCTGTAATCCCAGCACTTTGGGAGGCCGAGGTGGGCGGATCACGAAGTCAAGAGATCGGGACCATCCCGGCCAACATGGTGTGAAACCCCGTCTCTACTAAAAATACAAAAAAATTAGCTGGGCATGGTGGCGCTCGCCTGTAGTCCCAGCTACTCGGGAGGCTGAGGCAGGAGAATTGCTTGAACCCAGGCGGCGGAGGTTGCAGTGAGCTGAGGTCGCGCCA
>PVKV010041251.1:0-11591 GCA_004027835.1 Alouatta palliata | reverse complement strand
TGCTCTCCATTTGGTTGGTAAATCTTCCTCCATCCCTTTATTTTGAGCCTTTGTGTATCCTTGCATGTGAGATGTGTTTCGTGGATACAGCACACTGATGGATTTTGGCTTTTTATCCAATTTACCAGTCTGTGTCTTTTGATTGGGGCATTTAGCCCATTTACATTTAGGGTTAATATTGTTATGTGTAAATTTGATCCTGCCATTTTGATGCTAGCTGACTGTTTTGCCAGTTAGTTGATGCAGTTTCTTCATCGTGTTGATCCTCTTTACCATTTCATATGTTTCTGGAGTGGCTGGTACTGATTGTTCCTTTCTATGTTTAGTTCCTCTTTCATGAACTCTTGTAAGGCAGGCCTGATGGTGATGAAATCTCTGAGTACTAGCTTGTTTGTAAAGGATTTTATTTTTCCTTCACTTATGAAGCTTAGTTTGGCTTGATATGAAATTCTAGGTTGAAAGTTCTTTTCTTTAAGGATGTTGAATATTGGCCCCCACTCTCTTCTGGCTTGTAGGGTTTCTGCCGAGAGATCTGCTATCAGTCTGATGGGCTTCCCTTTGTGGGTAACCCGACCTTTCTCTCTGGCTGCTCTTAGTATTTTCTCCTTCATTTCAACCCTGGCGAATTTGACGATTATGTGCCTTGGGGTTGCTCTTCTTGAGGAATATCTTTGTGGTGTTCTCTGTATTTCCTGAACTTCAATATTGGCCTGCCTTGCTAGGTTGGGGAAGTTTTCCTGGATAATATCCTGAAGAGTATTTTCCAGCTTGGATTCATTCCCTCCGTCACATTCAGGTACACCTATCAAATGTAGATTAGGTCTTTTCACATAGTCCCATATTTCTTGGAGACTTTGTTCATTCCTTTTTACCCTTTTTTCCTCTACTCTTGCCTTCTCATTTTATTTCATTGAGTTGATCTTCGACCTCTGATATCCTTTCTTCTGCTTGGTCAATTCAGCTGTTGAAACTTGTGTATGCTTCACGAAGTTCTTGTGTTTTTCAGCTTCATCAATTCACTTATATTCCTCTCTAAGTTGTTTATTCTCATTAGCATTTTGTCAAATCTTTTTTCAAGGTTCTTAGTTTCTTTGCATTGGGTTAGAATATGTTCTTTTAGCTCACAGAAGTTTCTTATTACCCACCTTCTGAAGCCTGATTCTGTCAATTCATCACACTCCTTCTCCATCTAGCCTTGTTCCCTTGCTGGTGAGGAGTTGTGATCCCTTGTAAGAGGATAGGCATTCTGGTTTCAGGTGTTTTCATCCTTTTTGTGCTGGTTTCTTCCCATCTTTGTGGATTTATGCACCTGTCATCTTTGTAGTTGTTGACTTTAAGATTGGGTCTCTGAGTGGATGTCCAATTTGTTGATGATGAAGTTATTTCTTTCTGTTTCTTAGTTTCCTTCTAGTCCCTCTGCTGTAGGACTGCTGAGGTCCACTCCAGGCCCTGCTTGCCTGGGGATCACCTGCAGTGGCTGCAGAACAGTAAGGGTTGCTTCCAGTTTCTTCTGCTGCTATCTTTGTCCCAAAAGGATACCCGCCAGATGTCAGTCTGACCTCTCCTTTATGAGGTGACTCTTTGGATATACGAGGGTCGGGGAGCTGCTTGAGGACTCTCCTTTATAGGAGCTCAAGTGCTGAGCTGTGAGCTCCGTTTTTCATTCAGAGCTGCTGGGCAGCTACGTTTAAGTCTGCTGCAGCAGAACTCATAACCCCCCCCCTTTTTTTTTTCCCAGGTGCTCTGTCCTGGGGAGTTAGGGCTTCATTTATGGGTTTCTGTTGTGCTGCTGCCTTTTTGCAGGCTGCCTGCCCAACAAGGAGGCAGCCTAGTCACTGTCTGCCTGCAGAGGCTTTGCTGAGCTGCTGTGGGCTCCGCCCAGCTGCCATGTGAACTTCCCTGCAGTCCTGTTTATACGGGTGTAGTTAGAAATGCCTTGGCAATGGCAGCCCACCTCTATAATGGTGGACTCTCTCTGTAATGGCGGGCTGCCTCAGCAATGGCAAACTACCTCCGTATTGGTGGACTGCCTCTGCAATGGCGGACGCTTCTCCCCAACAGAGCTGGACAATCCCAAGTTCAGCTGTGCTTGCTGTGAAATTCTCAATCCAGAGCATTTCCAATTGCTGTTTTTTTGTGGGGGTGGGACCAGCCGAGCCTCATCACCTGGCTCCCTGCCTCAGAGCCCCCCTCTTTTTTTCTTTTTTAGTTGAACGGTTGACTCTCTCCCAGGTGTTCCAGTCGCCTGTTGAAAAGGCGCCGGGATCTGTGTGATTTCCCGTGCGGTGACCCACTGCGCCGGCTGAAACAGCCGTGCTGAGATTTGTGGTGCTTTTTTGCCCGGGAATCTCCTGGCCTAGCTCCCTGTTTAAGTCCCCTGGGCTACTCTGTCTCCTAGGAGCTCCAATTGCCAGCTAATACAGCGCCTGGACCCGTGTATTTTGTACGGAGAACCGCCGCACTGGGGCGCCGGCAAAACAGCTGCACCGACCAAACAGCCGTGCTGGTGACCCTTGGGGCTCCTCTGCCTGGGAATCTCCTGGTCTGTGGGCAATAAAAATCCATCTGGAAATGCGGTGTCCACTCACCCTCCGCGCTTTCGCTCAGAGCTGCAATCCTGAGCTGCTCCTAACTGGCCATCTTGGCTCCCTTTTCGAGTATAATTTTTAAAGTAAATTATTCCCCAGTAAATTTGATGAGAACCAATATGAATAAGATGTTTAAAAATAGGAAAAGAGGAACAAATGGATAAAAAGATAAAGAATTTCAATGCTGACAGAAAACAACTGTCAATCTAGAATTCTATACTCAGTGAAAATACTTTTCAAAAATGAAGGGCAGCATAAATATATTCTCATACGAAGATTGAGACAATCTGTCATCAATAGACCTGCACTATAAGAATATTTTTAGCAAGTTCTTTAGGTTGAAAGAAAATACTCCCAAATGGAAGCATAGAAGTAATGAAGAACACAAGAAAGGGTAGCTACATGAACAAATATTTTAAGATATTGACTGCTTAAAACAGAAATAATGTCATATTGAATCTAAAGCACATAAAGTAAAAATGTATGACTCCGTCAGTGCAGGAGGGGATAAAGGGAGTTAAACTCTTCTGAGATTTTTAAAGCAGTCTGTAATAAATTACAATGTAATTGAAATCTCTTAGATAACTACTAAAATGATAACACTAGAATAAATAAAAAAGCTGAGATTAAAACAATGGAATAAAAAATACCTCATTATTCCAAACAAAGATGGGAAAGGGGAAATAAAGTAACCAAAGAACCATAGGACCCACCCAAAAACAACAACAACAACAACAACAACAACAACAACAACCAACCAACCAAATAGCAAGATGGTAGAATTAAAATGCACATTTTAGAAATACAAATTGAATGCAAATAGATTCAACACTCCAATTAAAATTCTAAAGGTTGTCATACTAAATGAAAACTATGCACTATCTAAAAGAAGCATATTTGAAAAGTAAGGAGGTATTTAGATTGAAAGTAGATGAGGAAAATCTATACCACTTGAACATTTACCAAACTGGAGTAACTTTATTACTGTAGTCAAAGTTGGCATTAAGGCAAAACATATTGCCAGAGAAAAAGAAGGTCATTGCATAATTATAAAAGGGCTAGTTCAATGGGAAGACATAACACCCTGAATAGGCATGCATCTCATATTGTCTCCTTAAAATACAAAATGCAAAAACAGAACTGAAAAGAGCAATACATAAATACATAATCATAGTTCAAGGCTTTACATGCCATTACATGAAATTTGTAAATAAATTTCGCAAGCTTCCTGGATAGAAGGTGGATAGAAGGTGAGTAAGCACCACTCAGTTATATTTCTATGCAGCAGCAACAATAGAATCAAAAGAATTTCTAGAAATAAATTGAACGAAACCTTTGCTTCTATAGTAAAAACAACAGAGTATCATTTAGAAAAATTAAAGAATGCTTAAGTGGAAGAATAAATCATATTATTTGATTTGAAAAACTCAATATGACAAAAATATCAATTCTCTCCCAAACTGATCTGTGAAACTAAAACACCAAAATAAAAATTTCAGCAGGTTTTTTTTTCAAGGTGTAAATTGGTTTGTTTATTCTAAAATGTGTAAAGATATGCAAAGGACTTAGAATAAATAGCACAGGCAATCTTTATGTAGAATGCCAGTGGAGAATCTCCACCAGCCATTATGAGGATATACTATCCAGCTATAGTAATCAGCACAGAGCCTTGAACCAAGATGGAGAAATTGAAGCAGAAGAGTCAAGAAACAGACCCACCCAGTCTGTTGTGCCAGTTATCTGTTATTATCTCTTAACTCTTGATCCCACCTGTCTTGGCCCCGTTTGTTGAAATAGGTGCTGGACCCTGAGAAAATTTCTCCTTGACCAGTTGGCATAGTGGTGGTTGTCAGCAGAGGGTGCTGGAGGGACACTACTAGAAGAAGGGGCTTCTCTTCCAGATTCCAGGGCTGCTTTTCTCATTTGATGGCATGGCAGCCAGTGGGCAGTTTCTCGACAAGAGTAGCCAGCGCCCCAGTAGATGACTGCCCAGAGAGTCTCACAGGCATATCAGTGCCAGCTGCAACCTCAAGTATCTCAGTGAGTTTCTCCAGTGGGTCCAGCCATGCCCTCTGTAACAATGCCTGAATCTCAGACTTGTTAGGGAGACTCTCTTCTGGGTTTATTCCATTTCTGAGGACTTTTCCTTTAGTGGCTTTTACATTTGTTATTCCTACATTCTTTACAGTGGCCTTTACCCCTTGCCCATCTTGATAGTTAATCCTTTTTACTAGCTAATTATTCTTTTTATTAAATTTTCCCTATTCAAATTGCTAGTGTAATTATTGTCTCCTGACTGGAACCTGGTACATAAGGCCACTTGATTTTTAGCAAAGGCACCACCTACAATTAGGCAGGAAAAGAATGATGTTTTCAATAAATGGGAGTAGAATAACTGGACATTCATATGGAAGACATGAACTTGGACTCCCATCTCACACCAGCCACAGTTGGATTGGACCTAAATGTTAAAGGAATACAGTAATGCTGCTAGAGCAAAACGTGAAAGAATATCTTCATGGCCTCAGGGTAAACAAATTTTTCTTAAACCAGACACAATAAGCCTTAACCTATAAAAGAAGATAGAGAAGTTGGACTTTATTAAAATTAAGAACTTTGTTTATCAGAAGACCATTAAGAGAGAGAAATGTGAAAAGAGAGGGCATGCACTAAGAAAAGATGTTTGCAATATATATATTAACCAAAGGATTTGTCTTCAGAATGTATAAAAATGACTGCAAGTTAATTTTTTTAAAAGGCAACCAACAAAAAATGGGCAAGAGACTTGAGCAGACACTTCGCAAAAGAGGACATTGAAATGTCCAGTAACTTATAAAGAAGTGCTCAATGCTGTCAGTGATCCAGAAAGTACAGATTAAAACCACAGTGAAATACCACCACAGCCTTTGGAAAGACAAGCATGAAAAGGAAAATGGCAAGGCTGAATTCTAATATGTTGCTGATTGATTGCGACCTGATTTGAGCACTTTGAAAAACTGTCTGGCAGTTATCTACTTAAAATAAACCTACACCAACCATATAACACACCAGCCTTACTTCTGGATATATATGCAAGATAAATATGCACATATGTTGACCAGATGACATCTATAAGAATGTTCATAGAAGCTTTATGCCTAATGGTGAAAAACTGGAAACATCCCGAATGCCCATCAGCAGTTCAACTGTTTTAGGTGAACAAACAAGCAAATTATGGATCATATGTACATTGGAATACTACACTGCATAAAAGTTAAATCTCCTTCTGAATTTATGTTCCAGCACAATCTTGTGGAGGATATATTAATAATTTAATTTTTAAAAACTTTTCTGTTTTAATCATACCACTTAAAATCACAAAATTGCCAGATCCAATGGCTCATACCTGCAGTTCCAGCACTGTGGAAGGCTGAGGCAGGAGGATCACTTGAGCCCGGGAGTTTGAGACCAGCCTGGGCAACACAGTGAGATACTACCTCTACAAAAAGTTTAAAAATTATCTTGGTGTGGGGGTGCACGCCTGTGGTCCCAGCTACTGGGAAGGCTGAGATGGGAGGATTACTTGAAGGGAGGATTACTTGATGGGAGGATTACTTCGAAGCTGGCATTCAAAGGCTGCAGTGAGCCATGATCATGCCGCTGCACTCCAGCCTGGGCAACAGAGGGAGATTCTGTCTAAAAAAAAATTTTTTTTTTACAAAGGAATTGTTCTACTACTTATAATATCTTAATAATAAGACAGAGACAGAACATGTAGCCATGGCTCATTTTTGAATCAGCTGTGCCCTACTAATTTCCACAAAGTCCAGAAGACTTCTCCTCTATTGCGTGAGCCTCAGAAGGGGCCAGGGTGGATATCAAGCAGGCTGAAGAATCACGATTATCAGGCATCAGATGCTGACTCCCTGCCTGGCCTGTCCACCTTCTCTACATACTACTCCCCATGCACCTTATTCTGTTGTTTCACCTGGGCTTCACAATTCAGTCCCTGGGAAATGTGGAAAACAACTTTTTTCTATTTTACAAGTTAGAAAACAAAAGTCTAGGCAATAAAATAATGGTAACTCTCCCTTACCACAACATCCCTGTGTGCCAGGCCTGTTCCACAGACTCTCCAAGATCAGGCTGAGATGCCATCCTCTTGAGGCTCCTTCCCTTTCTCAAGTGCCCACCTATCTGGATCTCCACATTGCTTTGTGGGTTGTGTGCTCTTCTCTGATAATGTATACCTGACACTGTATGGCATTGAAGACACTTGTGTTCATGCATTAGCCTCCCATTGTGGAGGACACATGCTCCTTGAGAATGGGGGCTATTGTCCACCAAGCAGCCACCAGGACAGGGCTTTTCAATAAATAATTTGTTGGTCTGAATTTCTAGCATCACATCTCAGAGCCTTAGCCTCACAAGGCTCTCTGGGGGAGAAGGGATTTGGGGATCATCTGATGAAAGCAAGGACTAGCATGAGACATAGAAGAAAAGAAAGAGAGTCTACATGAGATCTCTGGTCTGGTGCAGTGACAGCACTAATTCCAGAAGAGCTCTTGGCTGGGAATGTGGTAGCCAAAAGGCTGATTAGCTCATTGCTGCACTGCTGGCAAGCGTGCTGGCCTCTTGGCCCAGCCCCAAAAGAATGTGACATGAACATTATGCGCCATTAAGCTGACACAGAGAACAAATGACTAAGTTTCCAATAATCAAGGAGATTTTGGCTTCGCCATTCATTTTTATGCAACCTGAGTTTAATGCATCATGATGGATGATTCCAGTCTACCCCAAAGGAAGTTTCTTTGCTATGAGATGTGTTCTTAGCCAGTCTTGCCTCACAGCAGGGGCAGGGAACATTTTACTGCCTTTCTAATGTTCTCCAGCTATTTGGAATCCTCTGTGAACACTTTTCTCCAATAACAAGCTATAAAACAGGTGATTCTGTTTATTGGAGCTGTGCTATTTAAAGACCAGCTTGCTCATTAACATCCCCTGCCACAGCCCTGAGCTTTATGTAGCAACTCAAACATGGCCCACAAATGGAGGAAAATCTTCATACCCCAAGGTAATGAAAGATGTTAGAGGGAAATGAAAGAAATAAAATGGGCATAGACAACCTGATCCCCACCTCTAAGTGCATCAGAAAATAAGTCCCCAGCAAGGCATGGCCTCGGGCTCTCCCAAGTGACCTAGAGGCTAAGAATTCCGTGTTACTTTCTGCATTTTCGTTTTTCTTCCATCCTGGATACCTATTGTGGAGGGCACTGACTCCTATGATTCATTCTTGAATAGCAGGAGACAATGGAGATTAGAATATAAGCCAGAGTTCAGTCTTCCTCCCTCCATTGCACTCCAGCAGAGCTTTCAACCAACACCTGCTTCCTGTTTGTTACTAACACCAAACCTGAGTGCCATCCAATTTAGAGAAAGAGGCAGGAAGAGAGTCCAGAGTCATATATAGCTTGTCATATGTGGAACTCTAGCTCTTACCCAGTGTATTAGTCTGTTCTCACACTGCTGATAAAAACATACCTGAGAATGGACAATTTACAAAAGAAAGAGGTTCCACATGGCTGGGGAGGCCTCAGAATCATGGGGGAAGGTGAAAGGCACATCTCACATGGCGACAGACAAGAGAAGAGAGCTTGCTCAGGGAAACTCCCCTGTATAAAGCCATCATATCTCATGAGACTTATTCACTGTCACAAGAATAGCATGGGAAAGACCCACCCCCATGATTCAATTATCTCCCACCAGGTCCCTCCCACAACATGTGGGCATTGTGGGGGCTACAATTCAAGATGAGATTTGGGTGGGGACCCAGTCAAACCATATCATTCCACCCTCAGCCCCTCCCAAATCTCATGTCTTCACATTTTTTGTTCGCCAATTGTGCCTTCCTAACAGTCCCCCAAAGCCTTAACTCATTTCACCATTAACTCAAATGTCCACAGTCCAAAGTCTCATCTGAGTCAGGTTTTCTGATTTCATTTCTATAGTCAAGAAGCTGAGGGACAGGACCCCATGCATGCCAGTGACAATGTTTGCTGAGTCTGGTGGGAGGGTCCATGATAGCAGGAAAATCTCCCAGGGTGCTTCTTCTCTGCCATGGGAGATCTAAACCAGATGATTTCTCAGGACACTTGGATTACTAATATTCTATGGCCATTGATGCCCTTAGGCCCTGCAAAATCCTGTCTTTTTAGAAAGACTCAATCATATTTAACATGTTCTAGGGAATAAAGGACTTTTCTAATAATGGTCTGGAAACTGAAAGGGAATACATTAATCAGAATTCCCTGCTCCCTGGATTCCCAAATAGAAGAGATATTCCTATATTTCCATAAGGAACCCTGGAAGCAGCCCGCAGATGGAGAGGACTGAGGCCAAATGAGGACAAGCACATAGCTCCCCCTGTACTGTGGTCTTGGGCCTGTGTCCCACACCCTCCACAGGGACAATTCCTTCTGCAAGGTGCTTGCCCAGCAATGATGACTTCTCTGGTGCTGAGAGACCTTTGTTTCTCCACTACACAGCATGCCATAGGTGCCCTGTGCATGTAAATGAGCCAGCCTGTGAGCTCCATGTCCCAATACCAGGCAGTGAGATGTGAATTCCTATCTAGGGCTGTAACCTGCCAGACTGTTTCCAGCCTATATGAAGGCTGGTCATTCCCTCCCCAGGCACTGCCTCCCTCAGGCCAGAGCCTTCTGTAGAGAGCTGTTGTGATTCCAGCTTTCCCATCTCCTTTACCATTTTACATCTTCTTAGGCAGCCTTTCAGTTGAGCGCTTGTCCTGCCAACATTCTCTCCCTCCTAAAGTACTGAAAAAACCCCTTAGGAGCAGAAAAATCATCTGCAATACTCCTGATCCCCTTCTCAGAACGACATAGTGCCCCCACCAAGTGCTAATAAGTGTTGTTGGATAACAGAACAATTTGGATTAAATCTCCCCTCACAGAGCAGAATCGCCTGGAGGGATTTTGCCTTGCAAATTAAATTTTGATATCAATTTCTAAAATTATTTACAATATTAAAGTTGAAATGAATCCATCAGTTTCCTTCCAATGTCAGTCTTTCAAGTGAACCTACTTTTTTATTAGTACTCACCTAAAAACAAACAAGCAAACAAATAACTTAGTCTTCCCTCTGACTCAGTGTGAGGAAGGGGACAGGCAGCTGGTGACAGCTTATCTTCTCAATGGATCTCCATGGTTCTTCACCAAAACCCCTTGTGTTTCCTCCTCAAGCACCACAGTATCCTATGACACTAGACCAATGGGCTGTCAAACTTTTTGGATTCAGGACCCCTTTTCTCTCAACTTCTTAAGTTGGGTTCTGTCTATTGATAGTTACATTATTTTAAATTAACACAGATTTTAAAATTATTCAGAAATTCATTTACAATAATAATGAACTCATTATGTAATAAAAAACTATTCATTGAGACAGAGTCTAATTTTTTTTTTTTTTTGAGACATTTTCCTTCTCTGTTGCCCAGACTGGAGTGCAGTGGCATGATCTCGGCTCACTGCAACTTCTGCCTCCCAGGCTCAAGTGATTCTCCTGTCTTAGCCTCTTGAGTAGCTGGAATTACAGGTGTGTGCCACCACACCTGGCTAATTTTTGTAGTTTTAGTAGTGACAGGGTTTCGCCATGTTGGCCAGGCTGGCCTCGAACTCTTGACCTCAAGTTATCTGCCCACTTCAGCCTCCCAAAGTGCTGGGATTACAGGCATTAACCACCTCACCCAGCCTCAAAATAACAATAAAATAACTATATTTTATAAAACAAAAATAAATTAGAAGAATTTCTAGAACTCTTTAATGTCAGAATTACTACAACAGCTTGATTCTTATATGTCCTTCTGCATTCACCTATTGTGATACGTTGTTCTGATTTAATTATGTGAAGAAAACCTAGCCTCACATGAATATGTGGCTAGAAACAAGAATAGTATTTTTTATAGCTTTATCAGATTATTGGAGATGTTCTAGTTAGATAGGACATCAAAACTTGACAGGTGGTAGTTTCTTAAAGGTTAGTGGCAACATGGAATCTGAAACACTATCAATAAACTCGTAGTACTTTATACAGCCCATTGTCTGTCAGTCTTGCTGCTTGAACAAATATTTTACCCATGCATGATTTTCATAGCATGCTTTAGTCATTTGGAAATATTAGTTCACTCAGTGATGAAGTGAGCAATTTCTGAAATGTTAACACATTTCTATATACAGTGTCAAAACATCACTTGATAATTTTACCGTTAAGCTCATCCGAAACATCAGGTACGGGCAAACCTCGGAGCTATTGCAGGTTGTGTTCCAGACCACCACAATAAAGCAAATATCAAATTAAAGCAAGTCA
Organism: Alouatta palliata; assembly: GCA_004027835.1. Classification (NCBI taxonomy): domain Eukaryota; kingdom Metazoa; phylum Chordata; class Mammalia; order Primates; family Atelidae; genus Alouatta; species Alouatta palliata. Next base: position 645 of record PVKV010041251.1, on the reverse strand, counting down.
CATGAATTTTTTGGTTTTTCAAGGCATAAAGAAGTTATGTTTACACTCTACTCTATTGTGTGCAGTAGCATTATGTCTAAAAACAATGTACATGCCTTAATTTAAAAAATTTTTTATTCCTAAAAAATGCTAATGATCATATAAACCTTCAGTGAGTCATCATCTTTTCACTGATGGAGAGTCTTACCTGCATGACCGGTCAGGATCATAGTTGCTGAAGGCTGGGGTGGCTGTGGTAATTTCTGAAAATAAGATAACACTAAAGTTTGCAACATCAATGGACTCTTCCTTTCATGAAAGTTTTCCCTGTAGCATGTGATGCTGTTTGATAGCCTTTCACCACAGAATAACGTTTTTGAAAATTGGAGTCAGTCCTGTCAAACCCTGCTGCTGCTTTAGCAACTAAGCTTATGTAATATTCTAAACCTTTGTTGTCATCTCAACGATGTTCACAGCATCTTCACTATGGGTAGACTGCTTCTCAAGTAACCACTTTCCTGCTTCTCATCCATAAGAAGCAACTCCTTATTCATTCAAGTTTTATCATGAGATTGCAGCAATTCATTCACATCTTCAGGTTCCACTTCTAATTCTCTTGCTGTTTTTACCACATCTGCAGTGACTTCCTTCAATAAATATGGAACC
>PVKV010041250.1:0-11593 GCA_004027835.1 Alouatta palliata | reverse complement strand
GGGACATGGATGAACCTGGAAGCCATCATTCTCAGCAAACTGACACAGGAACAGAAAACCAAACACCGCATATTCTCACTCATAGACGGGTGTTGAACAATGAGAACACATGGACACAGGGAGGGGAGCATCTCACACTGGGGTCATTTGGGGGGAAAAAGGGGAGGGACAGCAGGGGGTGGGGAGTTGGGGAGGGATAACATGGGGAGAAATAACAGATACAGGTGATGGGGAGGAAGGCAGCAAATCACACTGCCATGTGTGTACCTATGTAACAATCTTGCATGTTCTTGTACCCCCAAACCTAAAATGCAATAAAAAGTATATACAAAAAAAAAAAAAAAAGAAGGAAAAATTTTTTTTGAGACAGAATCCTGCTCCATTGCCCAGGTGGGGTGCAGTGTTGCGATCACTGCTCACTACGGCCTCAAACTCTCAGGCTCAACCAATCCTCCTGCCTTGGCCTCCTGAGTAGCTCAGGCCACAGGCATGTGCCACCACACATGGCTAATTTTTAATTTTTTTTTGTAAAGACTGGGTTTTGCCATGTTGTCCAGGCAGGTCTTGAAATCCTGGACTCAAGAGACCCACCTACTTTGGCCTCCCAAAGCACTGGGATTACAGGCATGAGTCACCACACTTGGCCTAGAAAAAGGAAATTTTAAACTTTCTTGAAACAAATAAAAATGGAAATATGACATACCAAAGTCTGTGGGATACAGCAAAAGCAATACTAAGAGGGAAGTTTATAGCAACTAATGCCTCTGTCAAAAAAGGTTTCAAATAAACAACCTAATGATACACCTCAAGAAACTAGAAAAGCAAGAACAAACCAAACCCAAAATTAGTAGAAGGAAAGAAACAATAAAGATCAGAGCAGAAATAAATGAAATGGAGACAAACGAAATCAACAAAATGAAAAGGTAGTGTTTTTTTTTTTTTTTTTTTTTAATTTTTAGACAGGGTTTCACTCTATTGCCCAGACTGGAGTGGCACCATCTCTGCTCACTGCAACCTCCACCTCCCAAACTCAAGCAATCTTCCAACCTCAAACTCCCAAGTAGCTGTGACTAGAGGTGTATGCCCCCACACCTAGTTAATTTTTTTATTTTTTGTAGAGATGGGGTTTTGCCATGTTGCCCAGGCTAGTCTTTAACTCAAGGGGTCAAGTAATCTGCCCACCTCAGTCTCTCAAAGTGCTGGGATTACAGGCATGAGCCACCATGTCCAACCTAATTTTTTGAAAAGATAAACAAAATCAACAAACTGTTACCTAGACTAAGAGAGAAACAGAAAGATCCAAATAAATAAAATCAGAAATGAGAAAGAAGATATTACAACTGAGACCTTAGAAAGGTTTATTAGAGACGACTGAAAGGAGTTATTTAGCTTGCCTTAGATAGACAGCAAGGGAAGGGTGCCCGGGGAGCCCCTGGTCCATGGGTCAGTGCCTCATTCTCACATAAAATAAAAGGCAGCCTGAGAAAAAATTTAGGCTGCAGGCACTGATAGGGGAACTACCAGCATGATGTGCCTAGAGACATGTCTGCAATGGCACAAACAGAAAAACCTCTGGCCCATTTGGATACAAATTTGTACAAATCCTCCAGCTCACTCAGATAAGAGAACAAGGCCTTTGTCCTTTGTATACTCAGCAGGTTCCCAGAAAAAGTTTCTTCCAGGCTAAGGTCCTGGGCCAAGCTTTTGCTTCAGTTTCTGATAGGTCCTGGGCCAAACTTAACAGCATCTATGAATCATCATTTCAGCTCCTAATTGGTCGTGGCCAAGGTCCCGAGCCAAGCTTTCTGATTAATCCAGGAACAAGGTCCTGGGCCAACCTCAGTCATGTGTTCTCCAAGACAGCCTATGAGCTAAGCACATTCCTTCCCCTTCCCAGTCCATAAAAACCTGGGACCCCAGCCTCACAGTGGTCACCCCATTTGAGCTCCCCCTCTCTGCTGGCAGAGAGGTTTCTTCTTTCGCTTATTAAACTTTTGCTCTAATCTCACCGTTGTGTCTGCACTCCTTAATCATCTTAGAGGTAGGACAAAGAACTCTGGGCGTTATCACAGACAAGGAGAGACAGTTACATATTGCTGCATTGCTGAGACTACAGCACTTTTATGAACAACTATGCAGCAAATTTCAAATGGATAAAGTCCTGGACCCAAAAAACCTACCAAGATTCAACTACGAAGAAATGGAAAACCTCAACAAACCAATAATGACTAACAAGATCCAAGACATAATAAAAAGTCTCCCATCAAAGAAAAGCCCTGAACCTGACGGATTTCGTGCTGAATTATACCATGTAAAGAACTAATGCCAATCCTACTCAAACTCCTCAAAAAAAACTGAAGAGGAAGGAATACTTCCAAACTCATTCTACAAGGCCAGCATTACCCCAATACCAAAATGAGAGGACATAACAACAAAAAATGAAAACTACATGCCAATATCAATGATGAATATAAATGTAAAAATCCTCAGCAAAATACTAGCAAACTGAATTCAACAACACATTGAAAAAGTCATTCAACTAAAGCTAAACTTGGCCAAAGTGTGTGCCTGAGTTATGAGATCTTTTTATTAGTTGACCTATGAAGAGTAAAATAGAATATGTTAGTTTTCAAGGGGGTGGGAGGGTTTCAGCATAGTATCGAATCTCAATCAGGAAAAACTATGCTTTCATGTCTGATTCTGAGATTTCTAATCCTGTTGTCAAAAATGAAGATAAATGCAGCAAATAAATCTAGCTTTCAGTATTTCTAATTTTTACCTAAGCTCATTGCTCTGGGCCTTGATTACCTAAAATAAGCTTGGGTAAAACTGAACCGACTTCAAGAATGTAGCACTTTTTTTTTTTTTTTTTTTTTTTTTTGAGACAGAGTCTAGCTCTGTTGCCCAGGCTGGAGTGCAGTGGCACGATCTCGGAACACTGCAACCTCTGCCTCCCAGATACAAGTGATTCTCCTGCCTCAGCCTCCCTAGTAGCTACGACTACAGGTATGTACCACCTGTTTAAAATTTTGTATGTTTAGTAGAGACAGGGTTTCACCATGTTGGCCAGGCTGGTCTCGATTGGTCAGGCTGGTCTCGAACTTCTTACCTCAGGTGATCTGCCCACCTCAGCCTCCCAAAGTGCTGAGATTACAGGTGTGAGCCACCATGCTCAGCTAGAATGCAGCACTTCTTAATTTTTAGCTCTTTCTTGGGAGAAGCTAGATTTTATTCATTATATTGCTATCACAACTTCACTCTTTCATAATATACAAGATAAATTGTTTACATGTTTGGAGCCTCAAAGTCTGTTAACCAAAATTGCAGAACAAGGGCTAGGGCATGGTGGCTCATGCCTGTGATCCCAGCACTTTGGGAGGCTGAGGTGGGCGGATCTGAGGAGGTCAAGAGTTCAAGACCAGCCTAGCCAATATAGTGAAACGCTTTCTCTACTGAAATACAAAAATTAGTCGGGTGTGGTGCCACATGCCTGCAGTCTCAGCTACTCGAGGCTGAGGCAGGAAAATCATTTGAACCCAGGAGGCAGAGATTGCAGTAAGCTGAGATCACTGCACTCCAGCCAGAGTAACAGAGACTCTGTCTCAAAAAAAATTTTTTTTTTGCAGAATGTATCAAGAAAAAATACTTTCTTAATGGCATTTGTGTTTTCTGAAAAATCAGTCACATAGTGTCAGTGTTAAAAAAGAGTCACAGGTCTACAGGTTGCCCCCCATGACCATACTTGAATTGTGATTCTCACAGGTTTAAAGATGTGATTTTTTTTTTAAATCAGTGTTTTACCATCTAGTTATTTGATCTTGTCCACTTTTTTGTGTTTAACAAAAGTGTAAATCTGGAAGGCAATGAAAAAAAGACTATTTTCAAAAAAAAAAAAGAAGAAACAAGAAAGGCATTCACCATGATCAAGTGGGATGCATTCCAGGGAGGCAAAGATATGCAATATGCCTCCAGGGAGGCAACATATGCAAATCAATAAACATGATATAATCACATTAACAGAGTCAATAACAAAAACCATTACTTCAATAGATGGCAAAAAAAGTATTCAATAAAACTCAATATTCTTATATGATTAAAAAAACTCATCAAAATGGGTATAAAAGGGACTATCTCAAAATAATACAGGCCATGTATGACAAATCCATAGCTAATAGCACACTGAACACTGAACACTGAACTCCTCTAAAGGCTATAATAAGACAAGGATGCCTACTTTCACTGCTATTATTCAGCATAATACCAGAAGTCCTGGCCAGAGCAGTTAGGCAAGAGAAGAAATGAAGGGCATCCAAACTGGAAAGGAAGAAGTCGAACTAGGCTTGTTTGCACTGACATTATCCTATAATTACAAACACCTAAAGACTCCACCAAGAACACTATTAGAACTGATAAACAAATTCAGTAAAGTTGCAGGGTACAAAACAACACACAAAAATCAGGAGCATTTATATATGTTAACAGTGACTGACCTGAAAAAGAAATCAAGAAAGCAATCCCATTTACAATAGTTACAAAATATATAAAACACCTAGGAATCAATCTAACCAGAGAAGAAATATCTATACAAGGAACACTATAAAAATTAGATGAAAGAAATAGAAGAGGGCAAAAATGAAAAGATATTCTATGCTCATGGTTTGGAATAATTAATACTGTTGAAATGACAGTATTACTCAAAGCAATTTACAGATTCAATGTAATCCCTCTCAAAATACCAATGACATTCTTCACAAAAATTGAAAAAAAAATCTAAAATTCATATAGAACCACAAAAGCTTCTAAATAGCCAAAGCAATCCTCCTGGCAATAAGAACAAACCTGGAGGCATCACACTACTATAATTCAAAATTTATTACAAAGCTATAGTAACTAAAACAGCATGGTACTCACATAAAAACAGACATATAGGCTAACGAAACAAAATAGAGCACTAAGATATACATTCATGTATTTACAACCAAATCATCTTTGAAAAAGGTGCCCAGACCATACAATGAAAAAAGTACAATCTTTTCAGCGAATGTTTCATTGAATGATGCTGTGAAAAGTGGGTAACTATTTACAGAAGAATTAAAGTAGACCCCTATCTCTCACCATACATGAAAATCAAATCAAAATGGATTAAAGACTTAAATCTAAGACCTGGAATGATGAAAGTATCAGAAAAAAACATCAAGGAAATGCTCCAGGACATTGGTCTGGGCAAAGACTTTTTTGTATATGACCTCAAAAAGCACAGGCAACCAAAGCAAAAATGAAGTTCTAGCTACTCAAACGGCTGAGGCAGGAGGATCACTTGAGCCCAAGAATTTGAGGTTACAGTGATTTATAATTGAGCCACTACATTCCAGTCTGGGTGACAGAGTAAGGACCTGCATCTAAAAAATAAAAAAAAGTAAAAGGACTAAAAACAGACAAAAGGTCTTAACAGACAAACTTCAAAAGAAGACATGCAAAATGACATTTTGGCATATAAAGATATACAAAGAGACATTTTCAGAAATGTTTTTCTCAAAAGATAATGTACAAATGGCCAACAGGTATATGAAGCTATACTCAACATTACTAATCATTAGAGAAATGCAAATCAAAACCACAATGCAATATCATCAGTCTCATCCCAATTAAAATGGCCTGCATTGGGCGGGGTGCAGTGGCTCACGCCTGTAATCCCAGCACTTGGGGAGGCCGAGGTGTGTGGATCACCTGAGGTCAAGACTAGCCTGGCCAACATGATGAAACCCTGTCTCTAGTAAAAATATAGAAATTAGCCAGGCATGGTGGCAGGTGCCTATAATCCCAGCTCCTCAGGAGGCTGATGCAGGAGAATCGCTTGAACCCAGGAGGCGGAGGTTGCAGTGGGCAGACATTTTGCCACTGCACTCCAGCCTGGGTGACAGAGTGAGACTCTGTCTCAAAAATAAATTAAAAATTAAAATTAAATTTTTAAAAAATGGCATGCATCAAAAAGACAGTCAATAACAAATGCTGGCAATAATGTGGAGAAAAGGGAACCCCCATACACTATTAGTGAGAATGTAAATTAGTGCTACTATGGAGAAAAATATGGATGTTCCCCAAAAAGTTAAAAATAGAGCTACTATATGACCCAGCAATTCTACTACTATGTTTTTTTAAAGAAGGAAAAAGGAAATAAGTATACCAAATAGCTAACTGCTCTTCCACATTTACTGCAGCACTATTCACAATAGCCCTAATACAGAATCAACTTAAGTGCTCATCGACAGATGAATGGATAAAGAAAATGTGGTAAATACAATGAAATATTATTTAACCATAAAAATAATGAAATCCTGTTATTTATAGTAACGTGGATAGAACTGGAGGCCATTATGTTAAGCAAAATAAGCCAAGCACAGAAAGACAAATATCACATGTTCTCACTCATATGTAAGAGCTTTAAAAAGTAGATTTTGTAATGATACAGAGTAGGTTGGTTGTTACCATAGGCTGGGAAGGAGAAGGGCAAGTAGGGGGATAAATGGAAAAAAATGATATAAATGTATTTATTACCCCTGAACTGGACACTTAAAATGGTAAAGATGGTAAATTATTTACATATTATTCCCCTTAATAGAGATGAAGAAAGAAAAAACAATCAGCCATTGGTAGAAATTCAGCATCTTGTGTTGTCTGAAGTGAAGGAGGGCCAAGTGCAGAGACTCAAGAAGAAATGACTTTACATGCCATAGAAAGATTATGGGCTTTGAATTCACGGAACTGAGTTCAAATTCTGGCTTGAATTCTTGCTATGAGATAGCAGGTGAGTTATCTGCCCTCTCTAAATCTGCTTCCTCCTTGTATAAAGGAGATAAGTAAAAGAACTAAAACAAGGGTGGGCCATAAGTGCTCAGGGACTATCTGTTTCCTTCCTATTTCCTCTTTTAGCCATGAAAAAAGAGACACATTACTGAAATTGAGAAGTCATTGCATAGGGGTGATGGGGTACACCAAGAGGCCAATCATGGGTGCTGTTTTCTTGAAGCACGAATCCAAGATGTGAGGTTTTGCAAACGCAATATAAGGCTCCCACCCACTTGCCTTAGCCTAGGGTCCCCCAAAAGCTGAGCCAGAGAGTAAGGCTTGTGCATAGGTAGCTTGTTTGCAAATGTGATTTTGCAGAGCAGAAATGCAGGACAGGAGGAGTGAAACAGAGCAAGCGAAAGAACAACACAAGGATACATTATTACATTGGCTGTTTGATCCCACTGGGACCTGTAAAGGGGGTTATGAAGGATCTCAAAACTGTCCATCAGGGGATAAAATGGGGATGCATTTATCCATTGACTCCAGATCTTCACTGGTTAAGAGCAGACCCCATCGCACTAACTGCCCATCACAGCTGGGTTGTGCTTGAGTGCGGAGTGGATGCCTAGGACTATTAAGCTGAAGAACAGAGATGCATAGGGCAGGAAGCAAGGGATCCAGTACAAGCGACAAGGTGAGGTCACTGTCCAGGTGCACCTATGCAAAGCTGCTCAAAGCATGCAGGGAAACCATTCCCTACAGTTGTGGCTGAAATAAGAGGAGAAACAGAGAATTTTGAAGTGGTATGCAAGAGAAGTCTCAATATACTAATCTTTCATGGGGATGCCTTATCTTTCTGCCTAGAAAGAAGGTGCTAAAATAAATTTCCTGGGGTGTCTTTCGTCGTTCAAGTCTATGATTCATGCAGATGCAACCAAAACTTGCTAAAAATCTATTAAGTAGTAAAATGTGAATGGACACCCACACACGCGCACGCATGACCATCTCAATTGATGCAGAAAAAGAAAAACTTAAAAAAATTCAATGTCCTTTCACGATTACAGCCAATAAATTATGAGTAGAAGGACTCTACATCAACATACTGGGAGGCTAAGGCAGGCGGATCACTTGAGATCAGGAGTTTGAGACCAGCCTGGACAACGTGATGAAACCCTGTATCTACTAAAAATACAAAAATTAGCCAGGCATGGTGGTGCATGCCTGTAATCCCAGCTCCTGGGGAAGCTGAGGCAGGAGAATCACTTAAACCCAGGAGATGGAGGCTGTAGTCAGCTGAGATCATGCCACCACACTTTAGCCTAAGCAACACAGCAAAACTCCATCTCAAAAAAAAAAAAAAAGAAGAAGAAGATTGTATGTAAAAAGCCCACAGCTAACAATATACTCAATGGTGAAACACTGCAAGTTTTCTCTAAGCTCAGGGACACGATCTTGATGCCTGCTATCACTCTTTCTATTAAACGTAGTACTGGATGTTCTAATCAGAGCAATTAATCAAGAAAACGAAAACTCCCTTTCCTATTCAACTGAGAAAGGAAGAAGTAAAATTATCTGTTTACAGACAACATGATCTTATATGTAAAAACACAAGAGATATTATATGTAAAAACACAGATGTAAAATGTTAGAATTAAGAAATGAATTCAGCAAAGTTGCAAGACACAAAATTAATACTCAAAAATCCGTTGTATTTCAAAGCTTACTATAAAGCTACAGTAATCAAAACAGTGTTGTACTGGCATAAGGACAGACATATAGATCAATGGAGTACAACAGAGAGCCCAGAAATAAATGTTTGCATATATAGTCAAATGATTATTGACAAGGGTGTTAAGACAATTTGACAATTTGGTGAGAAAAGAACAATTTTTTCAACAAATGCTGCTGGGAAAACTTCATATGCTCATGTAAAAAAAAAAGAAGGTATATCTTTACCTTACACTACATATTAAAATTGCTTGAAATGCATCAAAGTCCCAGCACTTTGGAAGGCTGAAGCAAAAGGATCACTTGAGCCCAGAAGTTTGAGATCAGCCTGGGCAACATAAAGAGACCTCATCTGTACAAAAAATTTAAAAATTAGCAGGCTGTGGCAGCACTCACCTGTAGCCCCAGCTGCTCAGGAGGCCGAAGCAGGAGGACCACTTGAGCCCAGGGATTCAAGGCTCCAATGAGCTATCATGGTGCCACTGCACCCCAGCCTGGGTGGCAGAATGAGACCCTGTTTCAAAAAAAGTAAAACTATAAAAGATGTTAAGGGCTAAAGCTATAAAACTCTTAGAAGAAAATAAGGGAGGAAAGCTTCATGACATATATTTGGCAATGATTTCTTGGATATAACACCATAAGCACAGATAACAAAAGCAAAATGGAACTACATAAAATTATAAAACTTTTGTGGACACTACAAAGAGAGTAAAATGGAAATTTACAGAATGGGACAAAAGATTTTCAAAGCATGTATCTGATAAGTGGTTAATATCCAGAATATTTAAAGAAATTCTATAACTCATGCCAGATAGAGTATGCACCTAAAGTAAAATAAATAAATTAAAAAAAAAAAGAAATTCTATAACTCAACAAAAAACCCCAATAACACATAATCCTAAAATTAATATGAAACCATGAAAGACTTCAAGTACTTAAAGCAATCTTAAGCGAAAATAACAAAGCAAGGGGTATTACACTACCTAACTTCAAAATATACTACAAAGCTGTAATAACCAAAAGAACATTACTGGCATATGTGAAAGGAAAATAAATCTTAGAGCCCCCAAAATCACTAAGCTAAAGGGAAAAGTCAAGCTTGGAATGGCTTAAGGCAAACCTGCCTTCCGTTCTATTCAAAATTATCCCTCTTCTCATTGACATAAATGCATATGTGATTGCCTCCTTTGGAAAGGCTAATCAGAAACTCAAAAGAATGTAACCATTTGTCTCTCATCTAGCTGTGACCTGGAAGCTCCCTCCTTGCTTGAGTTGTCCTGCCTTTCTGGACAAAACCAATGTACATGTTACATATATTGATTGATGTCTCATGTTTTCCTAAAATGCATAAAACAAAGCTGTCCCCTGACCACCCTGGCACATGTCATCAGGATCTCCTGATGATACAGGATATAAAAAGAAATTATTTAAGCAGATAGTGATGGCAAAGGAGTCCTTGGCAAAACTTTCCTTCTAACAAACAGCAGCCCTAGAAATAATTTCTTTTCTAACGAAGAGCAGCCTGAAAGATCGGGCTGCAAATATAGATAAGGAAGCAGGAAGCTTGCACAGGGGGAGGCCTACAGATACACCAAAAAAAAAGGGCTACCTGGGGGCCAGGCATGTCCACCATGGGTCTCCACCTTCTTTTTTGTTAGCACATGTACAGTAAGAAAGACATAGGCAGTGTAGAGCAGCTCAGGCAGAGAACCCCCCTGCATAATAAAAAATTGGGGTAGAGGCTGCCAGAGACTCACACCCTATGCAGATGGCACACCTGGTCCTAACTGGTTTTTCACACTCTATGTAGATCAGACACTCTCCCCACTAGCTCATCTATTAAAAACCCTGCATTTCACCACCGATCAGCAACCCATTTTTCCAAGAGCTATTCTCTTTCACCTATTAAATTTCTGCTCTTAAAGTCACTCTTTGTGTGTCTGCATCCTTGATCTCCATGGTTGTGAAACAACAAACTTCAAGTGTCACCCCAGACAACAAGGCCACTTTATTGAGGCTGTGCGACAGGCATGCCTCCTAAATCTTGGCAAAATGAACTTTCCAAATTAACTAAGACCTGTCTCAGATTTTCAGGGTCTATATTTTGGTAACCACAAAGGGATTCTAAGTGGAGGTGCCCGAACCTTTGACGAATTTCCTATCAGTGCTTGATAACAGCTTGAGCTGTCTTCTTTTTTTTTAATATATATATATATATATATATATATATATATATATATATTTTATTGCATTTTACGTTGTAGGGTGAAGAACATGTGAAGAACATGCAAGATTGTTGCATAGGTACACACATGGCAGTGTGATTTGCTGCCTTCCTCCCCATCACCTATATCTGGCTTTTCTCCCCATGATATCTCTCCCCAACCTCCCACCCCCCGCTGTCCCTCCCCTTTTTCCCCCTAACAGACCCCAGTGTGTGATGCTCCCCTCCCTGTGTCCATGTGTTCTCATTGTTCAACACTCACCTGAGTGAGAATATGTGGTGTTTCATTTTCTGTTCTTGTGTCAGTTTGCTGAGAATGATGGTTTCCAGGTTCATCCATGTTCCTACAAAGGACACGAACTCATCGTTTTCAATGGCTGCATAATATTCCATGGTGTATATGTGCCACATTTTCCCTATCCAGTCTGTCATTGATGGGCATTTGGGTTGGTTCCAGATCTTTGCTATTGTAAACTGTGCTGCAATGAACATTCGTGTGCATGTGTCCTCATAGTAGAAGGACTTATAATCCTTTGGATATATACCCAGTAATGGGATTGCTGGGTCAAATGGAATTTCTATTTCTAGGTCCTTGAGGAATCACCACACTGTCTTCCACAATGGTTGAACTAATTTACACTCCCACCAACAGCGTAAAAGCGTTCCTATTTCTCCACATCCTCTCCAGCATCTGTTGTCTCCAGATTTTTTAATGATCGCCATTCTAACTGGCGTGAGATGGTATCTCAATGTAGTTTTGATTTGCATTTCTCTAATGACCAGTGATGATGAGCATTTTTTCATATGTTTGTTGGCTTCATGTATGTCTTCTTTTGTAAAGTGTCTGTTCAT
>PVKV010041249.1:0-11594 GCA_004027835.1 Alouatta palliata | reverse complement strand
CGAGGTCAAGAGATCGAGACCATCCTGGTCAACATGGTGAAACCCCGTCTCTACTAAAAATACAAAAATTAGCTGGGCATGGTGGCACGTGCCTGTAGTCCCAGCTACTCGGGAGGCTGAGGCAGGAGAATTGCTTGAACCCAGGAGGCGGAGGTTGCGGTGAGCCGAGATCGCGCCATTGCACTACAGCCTGGGTAACGAGCGAAACTCCATCTCAAAAAAAAAAAACAAAAACACTTTTTACTGATAATCCATGTGTCCAAATGGTAAGGAGAGTAGCCAGGGTCTTCCGTTACCAAAAGAAAAATTACACCAGACTGTCTTGACAGCTAAGGTAATTACAGAACTTAAGCAATTTACGTTTTAAAAAATCAATTGCAAAAGACATTATAGGCTGGGAAGCTCAGGCAGGTGGATTGCTTCAGGTCAGAATTTCAAGAGGAGCCTGGCCAGCATGATGAAACTCTGTCTCCACTAAAAATACAAAAATTAGCCACATGTGGTGTCAGTGAGCTGTAATCCCAGCTACTTGGGAAGCTGGGGCAGGAGAATCACTTAAACCCAGGAGGCAGAGTTTGCAGTAAGCCAAGAGAGCACCATTGCACTCCAGCCTGGGCAACACAGCAACACTCGGTCACACACACACACACACACACACACACACACACACACACACACACACACAAAGACATTATAGATTATTTTGTTTCTTTTTATGGCTGAGTAGTGTTCCCTGAGGATTAGTGATGTTAAGCACTTTGTTATATGTTTGTGGCTGTTATATATCTCCTTTTGAGAATTGTCTATTCACGTCATTTGCAAAGATATGAAACCAACCTAAGTGCCCATCAATGAATGAACGGATAAAGAAATTGTGGTGTATATACACCACAAAATACAACTCAGCCATAAAAAGGAATGAAATAATGTCTTTTGCAGCAACTTGGATAGAGCTGGAGGCCATTATTCTAAGGGAAGTAACTCAAAAATAGACAACCAAATATGGTATGTTCTCAACGTGTAAGTGGGAGCTAAGCTATGAAGATACAAAAGCATAAGAATGATGACATGGATTTTGGGGACTGGCAGGAGGGGATGGTTGGGAGGGGGTGAGGGATAAAAGACTATATGTTGGGTACAGTATCTACTGCTCAGCTGACAGGGGCACCAAAATCCCAGAAAAGCCCACTAAAGAACTTACTCATGTAACCAACAACCACCTGTATCCTAAAAACCATTCTTTTTAGATGAGATTCCTAGAGTAGTCATATTTGTAGAAACCCAAAGCTGAATGGTGGTTTCCAGGGGCTGGGGGAGGGGGTTGAGAGATACAGAGTTTTACTTAGGAAAGATAAAAAAGTTCTGGAGATGGATGGTAGTAATGATTGCACAGCAATATGAATGTACCTAATGCCATAGAACTGTACATTTTAAAATGCTTAAAATGCTAAATTTTTATGTTATGTATATTTTACTACAATTTAAAAAAACACATAGCCCCAAAAAAAGGGTGAATGAATAAATTTCAAAAAGCTGTGTCAAGAATGATAATATAGTATGTAATTTGTTTAGGAACATTAAAGCCTTCAATCTTTTTTAATTTTTTTAAAAATTTCAACAGTTTTTGGCATACAGGTGGTTTTGGTTATGGCTTCAGGTTTTAGATTTAAGTTTTTGATCCATCTTGAGCTTATTTTTGTATAAGGCAAGAGGAGGGGATCCAGTTTTATTCTTCTACATGTGGCTTGCCAGTTTTCCCAGCCCCATCTATTAAATAGGGTGTCCTTTACTCAATTCATGTTTTTGTATGCTTTGTCAATGATCAGTCCACTGTAAATTTGGCTTTATTTCTGGATTCTCTATACTGTTCCATTGGTCTATGTGCCTGTTTTTATACCATTACTGTGCTGTTTGGGTGACTATAGCCTTGTAGTATAATTTGAAATTGGATAATATGATGCCTTCAGATTTGCTCTTTTTGCTTAGTATTGGTTTGGCTTTGCGGACTCTTTTTTGGTTCCATAAGAATTTCAGGATTGTTTTTTCTAGTTCAGTGAAGAATTATGATGGTATTTTGATAGGAGTTGTGTTGAATCTGTAGACTGCTTTGGGCATTATGTTCATTTTCATAATATTGATTCTTCCCATTCTTGAGCATGGAATTTGTTTCCATTTGTTTGTGTCATCTATGGTTTCTTCCAGCATTGTTTTTTGGTTTTCCTTATAGAGCTCTTTCATCTCCTTGGTTAAATATATGCCTATGTTTTTTTTGTTGGTGGTCCTGGTGGTTTTTTGAGGGGGTTTGTGTGTGTGCGTGTGTGTGTGGCTTTTTCGGGGTTTTGTGTGTTTTTTTTTTTTTTGCAGTTGTTATAAAAGGGACTGAGTTCTTCATTTGATTCTCATTTTTGTTGTTAGTGTACAGCAGTGCTACCGATCTGTATACATTGACTTCGTATCCTGAGACTTTACTGAATTCGTTTATCAGATCTAAGGGCTTTTTGAATGAGTCTTTAGGGTTTTCTAGGCATACAATCATATCCTTGACAAACAGACAATTTGACTTACTCTTTTCCAAGAGTACTTTGACTTACTCTTTTGGATGCCCTTTATTTTTTTCTCTTATCTGATTGCTCTGGCTAGGACTTCTAGTACTATGTTGAATAAACGTAGTGAAAGTGGACATCCTTGTCTTGTTCCAGTTCTCAAGGGAAATGTTTTCAATTTTTCTCATTCAGCATGATGCTGGTTGTGGGTTTGTCATATACAGCTTTTATTACTTTGAGGTAAGTCCCTTCTATGCCTATTTTGTTGAGAGTGTTTATCATAAAGACACGTTGGATTTTATCAAATGTTTTTCTGCATCTATTGAGATAACTATATGGATTTGTTTTAAATTTGGTTTATGTGATATATCACATTTATTGACTTATATATGTTAAATCACCCCTGCATCCCTGGGATGAAACCCACCTGATCTTGATCATGATGTACTATCTTTTTGATGTGCTGTTAGATTCGATTAGCTAGTATTTTGTTGAGGATTTTTGCATCTGATAAATATTTCAACAATATTGTTCATGTGGGCTAATGAGTATGGTTCTATTAATGATAGAATGTTATGCTGAAAGGAATCACCAATTAAATCCAATATGTGTACCCTATGGCTTCTATCTTAAAAGCAGTGTTAACATTGACAAAATGAAGGTGTCTGAATTATTGCTGGTCTGTGAAGTGCATCAGCTAAGCTAAGTCACCAGTATAATGCACTTTATGAAGAATCACGTCAAAGATACTATATTCCTAAGACATATAGTTATTTTGTGATTTCACCAATGGGGCATGAAATTAAAAAACAGAATTTTGCTCAGGAATCTGTAAATAATGGTTTTATCACTCAGTAAACAGATCCCTGCCTTAACAATACATTAAAACAAAATTCCAGATGTATTTTTAAAGTACAATTTAAAAATATAAAACTACAAAAATATTTATCTTCCTTTGAGATGGTAAGAACTTTTGCTATAAGAAAGCAACAGATGAAACTACAAAGGAAAGAATCTCTAAATTAAATTACATTAAAAATTTAAACTTGTAACAGGCTTAAGAATACAGCACAAAAAGAACAAAGAACAAACTCGGAAAACATGGGCAACCAATATAAAATACAACATGTTAAGTTAAATTATATGAAGTTCCTGATATTCAACTGTTTTTGACCTATGAAAACAATTTCATTTGTTAAACCTAATATGTAAAGAACTCTTACAAATCAATGAAAATAGGATTACACGCAACAGAAAAAGGTAAAAGGCCATGTACAGACAATACACACGTAAAAATAGTACAGTCAATAAATAAGTGAAAACCTTCTCAAAATTAAAAAATGCATGCTTTAAAACTATTTTTAAAAAGGTATATTTGATTAGCACCTCAAACTAGCAAATAAATTGTATTTAATAATGAGTCCAGCTATTAGAGAAGATACATAGAGACAGAAACTCTCATATACTTTTGATACCAATGGAAATTTGTTAGAATACTTTTAGAGAACATTTTAGAAAAACATATCAAAAACCATAAAAATACTATTGTCTTTTATGCAGTAATATACTTTTGTGGTTATTTTTAAAATTTAGAAACAACCAAATGGTATGTAGGGAATATTTTTTAATCATGGTGTATCTATAATAGAATGTTTAGAAACCATCAAAAATCATATCAAATATCTGTTATCAGAAAAAATAAAAAACATAAAAGCAAAATATAATACTGCGCATACATTTTATTTTAAGTTTGTAAATATATATGTATAAAACACAGATTAGCAAAAATATCTAAATGTTAATAGAATGGTGACTATCCCTAACTAGTGAAATGATGAGTTATTTTCATTTTGTCTTATAGTAACAAAATAAGATTAGGGCCAGGTGCAGTGGCTCACACTTGTAATCCCAGCACTTTGGGAAGGCAAGGTAGGTGGATCACCTGAGGACAGGAGTTTGAGACCAGCCTGGACAACATGGGTTAAACCCTATCACTACTAAAAATACAAAAATTTTCTGGGCATGGTGGTATGTACCTGTAATCCCAGCTACTTGGGAGGGTGAAACAAGAGAATCACTTGAAACCAGGAGGCAGAGGTTGCAGTGAGCTAAGACCAGGCCACTGCACTCCAGTCTGGTTGACAAGAGTGAAACTCCTACTCTAAATAAATAAATAAGATTGGAATGAAAACTTTATTTTTTAAGAAAAAAAAATATGCTCTATTTTCCATCCCCAGAGACAAATTTGAATCAGCAACTTAGAAATTTAAGTATCTGTGGGATTAAAAACATTTAACTAGTTTTATTTTTCCAACAAAGCCAATCTATAAATGTGTAACAGGAAATTATTTGAAATATAGCTCAATGGATAGAAAATAAATGGTTTCTTTCATTTGCTAATACACTAAAACAAATGAATAGTAGTTTTAAAAACAAAAAGAACATGCATTGAACCTAATGGTCTCGTTTGGCCTCATTTTATGCAAAATAAAAACATTTTAAGTTATCAAATTGTCAAAGTCTGTTTTTTACTAATATATATAGATACCAAGGAAATCTTAAAACTCTAACTAGTATTTATTGCACTCAACTTGTACTCTACCTCAGTAGGGAGCACATGTTTGAAAGGCCTTTCCCTTCAAGTGCAGTCAGTCACACTCAGTTCACGCAGCTCTTCCTCAGTCCCAAAGTACTGGACATGGGCATTTGAATATATTTTAATCAATCCACCACCAATCATTTAAGATATTTTTATTCAGCATCTGCTGTACAACAAAAGCTAAAGGCAAAGAAGACATGATGCTTGCGTATAAAAAACTTTGGTCTAATTGGAAGGTCTTAAAACTTATTTTAAATAAAAGCAATGGTAATGCAATGTGGAATATGTAGCACAGTAGGAAAAGAACGCAGTGGCCCTGCATCAGAGAGCAGAGCAAAGCTTCACAGGACAGAGGATGCAGAAGCTGGATCTTGACCTACAAGTAGATCCTCACAGATGGAACAGAATAAAGACTCCAATAAAAAACCCCACACTCATGCTCAACTAATTTTCAACAAAGATGCCAAAGTAATTCAAAGAGGAAAGGAAAATCTTTTCAATAAATAGTGTTGGAGCACATGGATATCCATTCGGAAAAAAATAAACCTCACATTATACACAAAAATTAATTTGAGGTGGATCACAGACCTAAAAATAAGAGCTGAACTTATAAAGCTTTTTGAAAAAAACATAAGACAACATCCTGATGACCTGTAACAGACAATGATTTCTTAGGACGCAGAAAGCAAAAACCTTAAAAGAAAAATGACAAACTAGACCTCTTCAAGTTTCAAAACTCTACTCATCAAAAATCACTGTTAAAAAAATTAAAAGCCATTGCAAGGACTGGGAAAAAACATTCACAAAACAAATTTTCAACAAAGGACTTGTACCTTTCTATATAAAGAACCACTATAACAACAACAAAAAAAAATGAACTGGGCAAAAGGCATAAATATATGTTTCACAGAGTAAAGTATAAAAATGGCCAATAAGCCATAAAAAATGCTCATCATTAGTTATGAGGGAAATGCTAATTAAAATCACAATTAGCTACCACCACACATACATTAGAATATCTAAATTAAGAAGACTGACAGTACTAAATGTTGGAGAGAACGTCGAGCAATCAGAACTCTCATATATCACTGGTAAGAATATAAAATAGACTAACTACTTTGCAAAAAGTTTTGGCAGTTTCTTAAAGGAATAAATACACACCAACTCTTTACCTCAGCAAATCTACTCCTTGTCATTTATCCAAGATAAATGAAAACATATGTCCACAAAAAGATTTATACAGAAGAAGAGATTTTTAAATTATGGTATATTCATTGACTGGAACACTATTCAGTAATAGAAAAATAAGTAGCCATTGTTACATGCAACAACACATATGAATGTTAAAAAATAGTATGTTTAACAAAATAAGACAAAGATTAAAATATACATACTATATGATCTCATTTATAGGGATCTTAAATACTTAAATCTATTGTGAAAAAAAGAATATGAACATCAGTTACCTAGGGGCAGGCAAGTGGGAATTAGCAGGGAAAGGACACAAGAAAACTTTCTAGGTGATAGAAATGTTCTATAACTTGAGAGATGTGTGGGTAAAACAGAAACATCCATTTGTCAAAACTGCATATTTAAGGTTTGTATCTTTCAATATATGTAAATTTTACCTTACAAAAGGCCACAAAATATAGGGTAGATGAAGTATAGAAAAAGCAAGCAAGTGATAGCTCTAATCTAGCACTGAACCTTGAATGTACAAATGCCAAGTAGGAAAGTATTCAGATATATTCGTTCCCAAAGAAAAGAAGAAAATTCATTCTTCTACAGTGGAAGATCAGGGCAACAAATCCTTCCATAAAGAAAATTTCTTAGAAAAAAAAAGAAAGGAAATTAGATATTGAAGTCTTTACCTAATGCATAAAAGAAGACATGATTCTGGGCCAAAATTTTCCACTGTATTAACCCTTTCCTGGAAATAAGTCAGGCATTTAACAAATTACCCACATGTTTAGTAAATGTGTTCTGGGGAGCTACTTGTGCTATTTCTAAAAATAATTATGCCTTATTGGTCCTTTCTTACATAACCATCTCTCAGCCAAAGCTTCATATCAATATATTTCCACATACACAGCTCATTCTGAACACAAAAACCTGGGAGCCAGGAACAATCAAACCTAGAATCTCAGTTTCCTGATGTATACTGAGGTGTGTTTTGCTCTCTATGCCATGCTGACTTCTCAAGAGTAGAAAATTTTAAATAATTTTTAAGGTGCAATTTGAGGTTTATGTAAATGGCTTTCATTTGTTGTTGCTATTCACCATTAGTCTCAATAATCAAGAGCTGGATTACTTAATGGGAGAAACATCGTAATTAAAATGCCCAAGAAAAGGACAACTAAAATGGAGGAGCCAAGGCCAGCTTTCAAAGATATCAAAGTAGCGAGAACTCTGCACAAAAAGAAGTTGTCACAGAAAACTGCAGAAATCACAGAGGTTATAGAAGGGAGACTGAACAAAATGTCCTTTGTAGAAAAGAAATTTTTGTGTATCAACTCAGAGGTTACTCTGTTCTTTTAAAACTAACTCTTATTAGACTTACTAGAAAGTCAACACAAGACTATTAAATCTAATTATGTTCACAGACTAAACAAGTAAATTGCTAACCAAAAAAAAAGAAAATGATGTAACTTTTAGACATGCCTATTTCATACTCTGGAAGCAAAATAGGTTTATAAGGATTTGACACAACTTCTTTTATTAATGAAAAAATATTTATTTAGCACCTACAATGTTCAGGCATCATTCTAGAGGCTAAAGATAGGCAAGTTACAATGGTCAGTCCCCTCAAGAAATTTAAAAGTATAGTGAGTAATACAGAGACACATAAGACAAAAAAAACAAAGGGGAAGACCCAAAAAATCAGACAGTGAGGGAAAAGAATGCTTCCTAGAAGAAATGACCTAAGAAAGATTTTGATAAGGGCAGAAATAGGGCATTTCAACAAAGTGTTATCCACAAAGCACACAAATACACACACATACATACACACACACACACACACACACACACACACACACACATACATATACACGCTAGAGAATACAGCACATTTATAGAAGACTGTTTTACTAAGGCCATAACAACTCATTCAAAAAATATATATTGGATACCAATGATGTTTCAAGCATAGTTCTCAGAATTAGACAATAAATGAAGAAATCACCCAAAAATATCTGTCCTGAAAAAGTCCAAATTTTAGAGGGATGAGAAAAAAATAATGAAGAAAACAAATAAATATATAGTACATTCAAAGATGACAGGTGCTATGGAGAAAAATGACCTGAAAATTAAGAGTCAAATTGAACCTGGAAGGACAAGTATAATTTGTAAAGGTAATAAAGCTGGGGAGGTCATTCTGAAAAAGTGGAACAGCACAAGCATAAGTATTAAACTACATGTGTTCCAACCAGCCAGAGAAGTCTATTTCTCCCCAAGAAGCTTTAAATGGAAAAGTTATAATAAAAAATGAAAAGTATATAGGCCTTTGAAAGTCTGGCAAGTTGTTCTAGGCTTTACCCCACTATCAATGAGAAGCTATTGAAAAACTCCCGTGGAGGAAAATCAATATATTTTCTCAGTCCTCCTTAATGTCTATGTGGCATTTGAAAATATTAATCACACCCCTCCCATTCATTCCATTCAGTAAGCATTCACTGTGCAGCTACATGATGTTGTGTTAAAAATAATATTTTTAATGTAACACTGTATTACATGTCATTATGTCATAAAGGTTACAGAAGTATACTCATTTCCAGTCACTAAGGAAGACAGATGCCCAAATCCCACTCTAGCTAACACAAGACACTATGTGCTAAATAACATCATGGATGCACAAAAATCAGTCATAACACAGAAAAGAACATTATAAAATGTTAATCTTGTGAAACCAAGAAAGGCTTTATGGAGAATTTGAAAAACAAGTGGAATGTAAACAAAAAACGTGAACAGAAAAAAGGAATTTCAGGTGGAGGAGCAGCAGAAACGGAGGTTTAAAGGTACACAATTGTATGTTATTGCAAATGCAGTATGGCTAAAGCATTGGCAAGAAACTTTGTATTATGTAAGAGTTAATTCAGGAAAAAATGCAAATGTTTCTTGGACAACTTTTTTCTTTCAAAATTAAAATCGCTTTTAATATGCCATATGGGGAAAAGTAGATTTCCTACAATTTAGATTAACATTCCATTGCACAGAAGAATGTCAGCTGGAAAAAAAAATTATAGCTACTGTTTTTACACCACTGAAAGGTTAATATACAGACATTTTTTTTTTAGATGGAGTCTCACTCTGTCGCCCAGATTGAAGTGCAGTGGCATGATCTGGGCTCTGAAACCTCCATCTCTCAGGTTCAAGTAATTCTCTTGTCTCAGCCTCCTGAGTAGCTGAGATTACAGGCACATGCCACCACAACCGGCTAATTTTTGTATTTTCAGTAGAGACAGGTTTTCGCCATGTTGGCAAGGTTGGTCTTGAACTCCTGACATCAAGGGATCCACCTGCCTCGGAATATGTAGACATTTTTGAGAAGAAGCAAGGTAGCTTTCTAACAGAAGCAAGGTGGGCATATGAGAAGAATACACAGAGTGAGAGATGAGTCACAAACGCAAATGAGTCAGACTACGACAGATCTCAAATGTTGTAAGCACTCAGTCTCTTTAAGCAAGATATAGTAACAAAGGTAGTGACACAATTAGATAATACTTTAGAAATGTGGTCTTCTATAAAATACAAATCTGATCAATCCCTTGATCAGAAACTTCCAAACGGTTTCCCGTTTAGAAATCAAAACCCTTTAAACAGACCCCTGGATTACCTCATCAGTCTCCTCTCATCACCTACCTACCATCCCCTACCCCAACTCCTCCTACCACTCTGGCCTTCTTCCAGTTATCTAAAGTGGTCATCTTCCATGCTGCTTTGGAACCTGGTATGCTCTTCCTCACCTCTTCTTAAAAAGGATCTTTGTCCGGTTCAGGCCTACTTAGCCTTTAGATTTAGATATGTCATAAAATTTTCCCCTCACTTCACATTCTAGGCCAGGTCTCTTGTTACATGCTCCCAAAGTGCCAGGTACTATTCCTTCACAGTATTTCCCACTGTTGGAATGATATATTTATTTGAGCAATTATATATTTAATCTTGATGTTTCTCACTGCAAGTTCCATGAATTCAGTGACCATGACTGCTTTGCTCATGAATATATTCCCAGAATCTAGCACAGTGGGTGGCATAGAGAAGGAGGTTAAATAAACACTTGCTGAAATAAATGCAAAAAGCCAAGTAAGTCTTTCTTGTGGGGACTGTCCCATGTATCATAGGGATGTTTAGCAGCATTCCTGGCCTCTACCAATAAATACCAAAATCGACCCTTCCTGCTCTGTCCCCAGGCATTGCCAAATCTTCCCTGGGGTACGGAATTGCTCCCAGCTAGGAACCAGGGAGCTGGTATAGCCATATATCCTGGTTGCACAAGGCAATCACTTTTAATGCCTGTTATCCTGGTAAAATTATTAACAGAATCCCCTTTCACTCTCAGAAATACCCATTTTGGATGAGTATTATATTGTCATCCTATCCATGGCCCATCTAGATATGTCTTTATGGGTGCTCTTGCCCATTATGTATATAAAACCAAGTGAATTGTATACATAATGACCATAGTTTCACTTCCAACATAGCAGAAATTATAACATTTCCGATAAAGGTGGTTTTAAAAAAAAAAATCTACATAGTAGGCTTTGGAATTAGTAGAAATAGTGTAATGACAATGAATAGAACAAAAACATGAGAAAATAGAATAAATAATACTATATGATGATCAATTAAATGTAGAAAAACAATGACAGAAGTCAAAGATGATTCCTAAGTGTTAGCCTGGGAAAGTTGGGTATGAAGCCATCTATAAAGATTAGACGGAGAGATCCAAGATGGCCAATTAGGAGCAGCTGAGGATTGCAGCTCCCAGTGAAAGCGTGGAGGGTGAGTGGACGCCACATTCCCAGACGGATTTTTATTGCCCACAGACCAGGAGATTCCCAGGGGGAGGAGCCCCACGGGTCTCCAGCGCACCTGGTCTGGCCGGTGCGGCTGGTTTGGCTGGTGCAGCTGTTTTCGCCGGCTCGGCTGTTTTCGCCTGCGCGGCCATTTTCGCCGCCGCTGTTTGGAGCGGTTCCCGATACAAAATACGTGGGTCCGGGTGCCGTTTTAGCTGGCAATTGGAGCTCCAGGAAGGCAGAGCCGCCCATTCATTTGATTAAAAAAGGGGACTGAAACAGACAGCCAGGCCAGGAGATTTCCCAGGCAAAAAAACGCCAACGCCCGCTGTTTCAGCCGGCGCAGTGGGTCACTGCACGGGAAATCACACAGATCCCAGCGCCTTTTCAACAGGCGGCGGGAACACCTGGGAGACAGTGACCATTCAACTTAAAAAA
>PVKV010041248.1:0-11594 GCA_004027835.1 Alouatta palliata | reverse complement strand
AAAAAAAAAAAAAAAAAAAAAAAAATTAGCTGGGCATGGTGGCATGCATCTGTAGTCCCAGCTACTCAGAAAGCTAAAGCAGGACGATCTCAAGCCCAAGAGGTAGAAACTACAATGAGCCACGATCTTACCACTGCACTCCACCCTGGGTAACAGAGTGAGACTATGTCTAGAAAGAAAGAAAGAAAGAGAAAGAAAGGAAGGAAGAAGAAAAGAAGGAAAGAAGAAAAGAAAAGAAAAAAGAAAATGTAAGAAGGAAGGAAGGAAGGAAAGGAAAGAGAAAGAAAGAAAGAAAGGAGAAAGAAAGAAAGAAAGAAAGAAAGAAAGAAAGAAAGAAAGAAAGAAAGAAGAAAGAAAGAAAGAAAGAAAGAAAGAAAGAAAGAAAGAAAGAAAGAAAGAAAGAGAAAGAAAGAAAGAGAGGGAAAGAAAACACACACGATTTGGACCTTGATACGGTTTGGTTATGTGTCCCCACTCATGTCTTCTGTCGAACTGCAATTCCCAGTGTTAAAGGAGGGGCCTGGTGGGAGGTGACTGAATCATGAGAGAAGACTTCCCCCTTGTTGTGATAGAGTTCTCACAAGACCTGGTTGTTTGAAAGTCTGTAGCACCTCCCCATTTGCTCGCTCTCTCTTCTGTCAGCCATGTGAAGACATGCTTGATTCCCCTTCACCTTCACCATGATTGTAGGTTTCCTGAGGCCTCCCCAGAAGCAGAAGCCTCCCCAGAAGCATAGACCACAGAACTATGAGCCAATTAAACCTCTTTTCTTTATCAGTTACCCAGTCTTGGTCTCAGGTATGCCTTTATAGCAGTGTGAAAACAGACTAATACAAATCTGGCATGTATCTATTTAATATAAACAAACAAACAAATACATTTATGTAAATATATCATATATATAAATACATCAAGGCTAAGAAAAAATAAATATATACATATATATAATGTCTGGAAGAACACACAACAAACCATTAATGGTGTTTATCTTTAGGGATTAGAACAAAAGGAAAGTAGCAGGGAATAAGCACTATAGATTATTTTTTGAAAATGTAGTTAACAATTAACAGGAACATACTAAAAAATACATGCTAGGAAAACTACTCAATGTAATTTTTTCTAGGTTCTAGGAGAATAACAAAACAAAGAGAAAGAAGATTCAGTAGAAAAGAAGAGCAATGAAGAAGCCAAGAAAGAGACAAGGAACCCTAGAAAGAGAGTGAGCAAAGAGAGACATAGAAACATTAATTTCATGTATGAGTAGCATGAGGTCAAGGGCCTCAAATACTGTGTCTGTAGTCTCCACCGCTTTAGAAAAACACTGGAAAACTAATGTGCACCTAAAAGGAGACAAGCACGTTAGTGAAGAAACTGGGAACCATATTGGCTAAAGAACCACGGCAAGTTCATGTTCAAATGAGATCAGAGGCCTTATAAAAACTGTAGCCACCTGCAAATAAGTGAAAGTTTATCAGATGGCAGATAATTATACTAAATTTTTGCCTCTGTAGCAAAGAATTAAAACTGAAGAGTAATTTAAAAGAAGTAAATTATTTTCTCCAGAAAATTTTCTAAAAATTAGATACATTAATTTAAAACCAATTCTATACACCTTTTAGAAGAGTTGGAAGTTCTGTGAATTATTAATCCTTTGGCTTTGTTTTGGACTTGATACCGAAGTAGCTGCATGCAGAAGTAAAACTTAAATATGTCACATAAAAAGTGAGGGTGAGTTCAGCATGAAGAGCCTCTTCCATTGGCGAGGTACAATTGTTCTTATCTTTAATAAGAAAGAAAAAGTCATAGCTGTAACAACATCCAGGTGACCAGGGTTGCCTGACTTTAGGGACCCAAGAAAAAAAAGTTTCTGCAGATAGAATTCATGTATAAAATTTGTACATGAATTTATTCTGCAGATAAGAAAAAGTGTAGACGCAAGGGCACTCCCTTCCTGCCTTCTTTTTTCTTCCCCTTGCTACCACTGTCTACCACTAAGCAACAGTAAGACTTAACTCTGAATATCATCCTTAAAAGTTTATGTGTTAGCACAAGCTGCATCACATTAGATGTCTGATGGCTAAGAAGTGTTCAGAATAGCTTACCATGAGAATAAAATGTCAGCATTATTTTAGAATGGCAAAATAATAGACCAAAAATATTCTATGTCCCAGTTCTCTTCAAAACATTAATCACAAGAAAATGAGCCCTTCTAATTATCTTTAATTCAGGAAGGAATTCACAAATGACAGCTTGTTATTTGCAGGTTAGAATCAAGACAACATGTACTATTTAACAACCTTGAAGTTGGATAATTAAACTGAAGGAAAAAAGAGAGACTGGATAGAAATCAAATGGGTAGTTGTTTCCTTAGCAGGTATTTGAAGGAGCACTCAATAACTTAATTGCAAAGGTTATTTTTAAAACAAGAAAGGCTCTTCACACCTATCTGTTATGGCATTAAATAGTCATTCAGAGTCTTGGTTAAGTGTTTTCTCTTGGAATCAGAGGCAGCATCGAGAGTTTTTGAATAAGAATCCTAAGAATAAGTAGTTATGACTATTGTCATATAGCTCTGTGCAATTATATATGCTTTCTCATATATTAACTTGTTTAATCATCACAAGATCACCCTCCTTCCTGAATATCTTCTTTATATTAGAGGTGAATAAACTGAAAACTGGAAAGATCAGTGTCTCAGCCAGAGCCAAGTGGCTAATTCAGAGTTTAATACAGAGTTTAATACCTCAAACCCATAACATTCACCTTTGAACAGTGCCTCCCTCTCTGAAATACTGGTTCTGTCATTAATTATTAATGACTGATTAATTTCTCTGGATTTTCATTTTCTCCTATGAAATTTTGTTACTGAATTGGATTCCAGGTTCTCTTTCTGATCTAACATTCCATCATTCCTCTATTAGAAAGATAATGTGAAACCAGAAACAAAGCATATAATTGTAATGCCGAATTATTTAACCCCTGAAAATAAAGAATCAACAAATAAATCATTAGAGCAATATTTATTGAGAGCCAACTCTCCATCAGAGTAATGCTTGTAATTGACATGGAGGGCAAAATGATTTTAAAAAGTAAGATTCCTGCCTTCATGGAACTCAGAGACTAATGGGGGAAATGGCAAGTCAAGAAACAATTTTAATATTGTATGTTAAGTCAAGAAACTGGACATGAAAGAAGGGGCATGTAATAGACACCAGCAAGTCAGAAAAGGCTGTCTGTCAAAGGAAATGCACTTTGAAGGACGAGAATTTAACCAAGTAAATAAACAGGAAAGAGAAAAATGTTTCATGCAGAGAGCTGCAGATAAACATATGAGAATAAGCATAGTCTAAAAGTTAATTTGCATACTGTAAACATTCAACTCTCAAAATGTACCATTATTTGCCATCTAAACCACAGGACCTAATGTAGCAGAAGTGATCCTAAATAAATCTGTTCTACAGTTAAGCAAAATGATTTTCGTAGATGTTAAGCAACGTGACTAAGCCATCCTGTTGTGTCTGATTCCAAAGTACAAATCCTGTG
This sequence comes from Alouatta palliata, assembly GCA_004027835.1. Taxonomy (NCBI): domain Eukaryota; kingdom Metazoa; phylum Chordata; class Mammalia; order Primates; family Atelidae; genus Alouatta; species Alouatta palliata. The sequence continues at coordinate 8,051 of PVKV010041248.1, read as the reverse complement.
CTCTTTTCCTCTAATCATCACCATCTCCTTATACATTTCTTTCTTGAAGCTCAGCTGAACATAAATAATCCTAGGGCAGAACACTGGACAACTGAAGCAATACACTGAATAATTCAAAAGAAAATATACGAATATAAACTCAGCTGAAAAACCAGATATGAACCTGCTCTAAACCCATTTCGAAAGCTCTCCTTTAACCTGTTCTGCAGCCATGTATTATAGGCATCTTAAAGAAAGATTTTTTTCTGCGAAATGGTAGCTGGTGGAGAATTTTCTCTCCTCTGAGGTTTGAGAGGGCAAACCATCAAGCCCACAGAACTGTAAGCATACAATCAGGCTCATTTTGTATGAGCAAAAGCATAATTATATGTGTGGCTTGACAATAATGATAATTTATGAATTTATATATTTTAATAAGGTATTACTCACCTATAATTTTTAAACCAAAAAGGTAAAACAAATGAGTTTTCCTTACTAATATTTACATCTCAAAGAAGGGATGGTTTTTTCAAATGTCCATTTCATGACATTCACTTCTTAACTGCATGTTTGGTGTACTGAGAAAAGTAAATGCCCTTAAGTGTGTGGATTTTATATTTAGCAGGTGTTTCCCCAGACTTGGCTGGCTTTGAAAAAGGTGTAGACATATGAGTCACATCATCAGTGACAACAAAAATGAGAAACCAACATTCCAGAGATGAAGGCCCCAAAAGAGAGCCACAGATTTTTCCAAAGTTTGATGCTATAAAAGCAATTTATGTCAATTCCTGCTCTCTAAAGATTTTGACTACCCTGCTTCAAGAAACTGTTCATCTGTTTAATTGTTAAGTCCTTCCTTAGAAAGTTTCAGAGTCCCACCATGTGACATGGCTCCCTCTTCGAACCTCAGATTGAGATGAACATAGTCAGTTGAACATTGCACCTAGCAGCAGATTTCCATTTTAATGGTGTAAGCCATGCCCTTGATGTTTCTCCTAACCCAGCTGAAGTGGCCTATATAGCCATTTTTCTAGAAGAAAAGTTCTCTTTCCAAAAGAAACTGTGATGCTAATTGTTTTGTTTTTAAAGATGGGAAGATAATGTTTTCCACTAAACATATAGTAATTTTGTTAAATTTAATTAATTTTGAAAAGTTATCATAAATAAAAAAACACTCATCAGAGAGATAAAAAGACCTAAGGTGGGGAATACTTTCATTCCACAAAACCCTTCATTCAACATTTGTTTAATAAACATCTACTGAGTGGTATGTGCAATGCTCTGTAGTAAATGAACAGTGAAGAACCAAACAGACACAGACTCCTGAAGTTATAGCCCAAAGGGGATGATTGCTCATTTTTTTAAAGTCTACATACATAGAACTTGCAAAAGATGATGTGAAGAAAATAAGTGAGTGCAATGGCAAAAAGGAGTAAGAGGCATCTGCTTGGAGAAGATGGTCAGAAAAACTGCCTGTAAGGAGGTGGTATTTGGGCCAAGTCCTATAGAATGGGAGGACAGTGTCCATCTGAAGACTCATGTCAGAGTGTCACTGGCAGGACAAGTCTCTGAGAAGGGAAAGGAGAAGCTGAAAGGAAGCCAGTGTGGCTGGCCACAGTCACCCCAGACAAACACAGATCTTCTCTCTGTCAGGCCACCCTTTGTAACAATGAACAGCAATCTCACCTGCTGAGCCACAGACACTCCTGCGGCTCCACGTGCAGCCCCCTTCCTCCTACTCTCACTTAAGGAGGGGCTCCTTTTAAATGGAAGCCTTAAATGCTGTGTTGTGGTGACACTGAAGGAAACATCCACCAAGCCTTCAGGACATGTCAGGAAACTGTAAATACTGATCCATCTGCAACTCATTTGTTGACCCTTTAGAAAGTAGACCAACAGACAAACTTTTGACTGATGGCTAGTTTTTTGTTTTGTTTTGTTTTTAAATCTTGCTTATTGGTAACAGAGTCATAAAAAATGCTACGTTTGGGCAGGGACCTGTGGCAGTTACTTGATGAAATGCAGCAACTCACATTAAGAGTCTAAAACAGGGCCGGGCACGGTGACTCACGCCTGTAATCCCAGCACTTTGGGAGGCGGATTACGAGGTCAAGAGATTGAGACCATCCTGGCCAACATGGCGAAACTCCGTCTCTACTAAATATACAAAAACTTAGCTCAGCGTGGTGGCACACACCTCTTGTCCCAGCTACTCGAGAGCCTGAGTCAGGAGAATCGCTTGAACCCGGGAGGCGGATGTTGCAGTGAGCCAAGATCACACCACTATACTCCAGCCTGGCGCCTGGCGACAGCGCGAGACTCCGTCTCAAAAAAAAAAAAAAAAAAAAAAAAAAGAGTCTAAAACACCAAATAAAAGCCTTTAGAAAAACACATATAGACATGATAGACAATATTTGTCCAAAAAAGAGGATATTGCTTATTCCTAAGTTAGTATTGGTTTGAGCTAGATTTAAAGAATTTCAAAACCCTTTCTATTCCAACCAGTGTATGACTTATATACTCAACATTGCTGAGGCATCTGTGCCCTATAAACTACTTCTTTGGTATCACAAGTGAAGGTAGATAATAGATATATGAAACAATTCTCTCTCAGAGTCCACTTAACATTTCTTTTTTTCTTTTTCAACTAAAGACAGTTACTTGTAGTCTTACCAAAATGTGTTAATACAAATGAGCAGGGAAAAGTAGATAAACCATGATGATAATTACAGCTGAATTCATCCATCACAATAATTGTACTGATAATTGCTAATCTCGGTGGTAATTCACCCAATGAGAAAAGCCCACCAAGGCTAAGCAAATTCAGGGTATAATACCTGTATCAAATTTGGGGACATGAGAAGGATCTCAGAATGCATTTGAGAAGTAGAAATCAGGAAATTGTTACTTCTACTTCTATTTAAGTCCTTAACATCTATGTCAAGTTTTACCTTTGAATGTGAGGTGGGAGAGCATATAACTTTCTGAAAAGCAGTATTAATTTCCATGGTTTTCTCTACTTGTTCCTATCTGTAAAATGGGAAGAGTGGACACATGAAAAGTAGAGCCTGTCCATGAATGAGCATATCCACTGGCAGATGACAGTCTTCCAGCCACTGTTTTTCACCCTGCTTGCTATTATTATTATTATTATCATTTATAGCAAGTATTTCTGTCTATGATGGTTTTGAAAGGACTTCAACATAGTGTCCCTTAATAATAAGAAACCCATAACCTAAAACAATGACCCTATTCACATGGCATTTAAGCTAAGAGCCTGTCAGGTCACACAAAAAAGACAGACCTGGGACCCCTAGAGGAGCATCACAAACATTCCTTGATTCCAAGAATGTGCACCCCATTTGGGTACGGCCTAGGTGTAAATGGAAGACTGTGAATTGGCCAGGAGGACCACTCACTCATGGGAGGAGCCAAACTGGAGCTGAGTCCCTCAGCAGACTAGGCCCTCCAGAGCTCAATGCAGGGTGAGCAGCTGCTAGCCCCTCCAGAAAACGGTAGTCTGTGTTATAGTTGTTTGCATTTTGCTTAAGCAGAGATTATCCGACAGTCTTGGGGGACAGAAAAACCCAGGTTGGGTGGGGTGCAGCGAGAGGACCACCAGCATGTTCTCTGCAAGAGTACATATCAGAAACAAGAAATCTAACACTGAATAGAATGAACAGATTCTAGCCTCACTGCTACTGCTTTCTTAGTATGTGACCTCAAACAGCATAATTTTACCTAAGGATGATAATAATAATACCCAACTTTGGATATTTTTTTAAAAACATGTAATAAATTAGTGCATATAAAGTCACTCCTTTTAACATTGTCCTAAAAAAAAAGTCACTATTTAAGTCCTTAGCATGTGCCCAGCAAATAGCTGAATAGTTTATAAACATAATTATCTCAGTTTGCATGCATAATTATCTCACTGAGTCCTCACAAATATCTTACGAGGTATAGCCATTTAGAGATCAAGAAAATGAGGCACAGAGAAGTAAACTAACTTTCCCAGATCCTGTGTTCTTAACCACAGTAATGTAACACTTTTATTTTTTATTCTTAAAGATGCTGACTATTAACATTTCAATGGCCAATATTCTCATCATTTTGCTTTTATTCAATAAAACAATAAATTGCATTAGTTATGAAAATCATCTTTTTTTAAGATGAGATTTAAAGCTATTTTTAAAAAGTCGCCTATAGAACACTTCTTTCTGAAATTCTTTACCCAAAAGGTTATTCACCATTAACGTATACTGTCTTACTGTGATATTACAAATGTGTAAGGCAGGAGAGGAGATTGAGTTTAAGAGATGTTAAGCAAATCATACTGCTAGTAATAATAATTATTTATTTCAGGTGCTTTAAGTTATACCTAATCCCTAGGATGGCACAAGGCAAAGTCACCCTCACTTCCAGGAATACAGAAAATTAGGAATTATAGAACCTTGCAAAGGGCTCAGGCTTTTAAGTAATGAAGCTAGGGTTCAAGTTCAGGCCTCCCTCACTCTTAAAGCTGTGCTTTTTCTAGCTCAAGAAGCACTGTCATAAGTAGTTGCCTCCTTACTTTTTCTTAATTGTGTCCTTCCTCTCCCAGACTTTGTCATGGCCAAGTTCAAGGCCTTATCATGCCTCACTGAAACATTAAAAATGATTCCAGATTTGCCCCCTTCAGATACACCCTACACACTGCCACCAGAGTTATATAACACCAATGCAAGTTTTTAACTGTGACTGCTTTTCTTATGTCAACAAATCACTTCAATTACAGGCCAAGTTTTTGTCCCAGCTGTGAAGCCTCCATGACATCTGCCTGAACTTTGAGGAACCCACATTTCAGGATTTAATTTCTAGTAATACAAACCTACATTTGATTCCCCAGGCACACACTATTATTCATTCTACACTGCATTTTCGCTCTCTTTTAGCAGAATAAAAGATATTTTTAGACATTAATATGTGTGACCTGGTTTATGGGTGGAGAAAAGGTGATGACTTCCATGCCTAAAAATCATCTCAGGCATTTTCTCCTCTAGAAATGCTGGCCACCTCTTATTCCTCAAGCTGAAGAAGAAGAATCTGTTTCAAACTCACAATGCCCTGTGCTCACTTCTCTTATTATTATGAAATCTTCTATGCATGTTTATATTTCATTTAGCTTTGTTTCTCCAGTACTTGGTAATACTAGAAATCCAGTAAAAAAAAATTGTTGAAATAAACTGAACCAACTTGCCCAAGAATAACATCTAAGAAACAGAAGAATCAGTACTTTAACTTTGGGTCTTCTGAGCCTGGGTCCAGTGTGCTGTTACACCCTAAAATCAATACATCTATGCAGTTAAGGATTAAATTACAGAGTCTTTCTTGAAACAGAACCTGGGCAGAAGAGCTAGATCATGCCTCTTCATAAGCCTGCAGTAATTGTCATCTTGGGAGCAAATGATAGAGAAATGTTTGTAAACATGCTGTAAACTCTTTCTATCAATATATGGTAAATCTCTGCTAATTTCTAGTGTGGATCAGTGCATTTTATGAAGTGTCTGAAATACAGCAGCAAAGTTTGCATCTAAATGAAAGATGTTCATACCAACAGTGCCCTTTAGTAATCGTATAATTACTGCATTGCCTGGTACTGTTTACAGATATTCAGTTCTTTTTTTTTTTTCTGTAGTCCCACCCCTCTCCCAGATATTCAGTTCTTAAACACAGATTTAGATGCAAGGAAGGAAATAACAGTTTTTCTTGTTATGCTCTCTACTGAGAAGTAATTGAAGACTTAAATAGAAAACAAAGCATGAAAGACCTTCCACAAATCAAAAGTTAAACATACATTAAATGATCATTATCTTTTACCTTAGGAAAAGTATGGAAATTGAAAATATGTTGTTTATCTACTGCCTATAAGGGGTGAACATATGTACTAAATATGAAAAGAAAGAATTTCAAATCAATTCCTTGAGACTGATATTGTCTCCCTGCTGAATTTCAAATTGAAATAATTTGCCCTATTGAGAGAAATGCCTTCCTTTCTTTCACTGGATCCCTTCTTTCATTTACTTCTTAGATGTGAGAGTCTCTTGGATACAAAAGAGATTTTGATTCTTTTAATCTCCTTTACACTCTGTACATTTCATCAAGGAACTTCAGTTAACACTCAGAACCAGATTACTACCAAGTTCATGTCTTTTACCCATTTGTCTCTTCTGTCCCCCATTCTTTTACAGATATCCTGTAGACATTTGCAGGTGGCTATACACGAATTACCTTAGCCTCGGCATATCTAATGAATCTGATCATCTGCACAAAACTTAGTCCTTAAACACACATTCCTTATTCTGATAAATGACACCATCCAATTTGCATCTAGCTTTCCCCTGCTCCCTCCCCTACATTCAGTTTTTACCTAGTTGTGTTGGTAAGTCTTCCTAAACATCTCTTCATTTGTCTCCTCCTCTTGCACCCCATTGTAACTGCCTTAATTAAAACATCCAACATTTCTCACTGCACAATTGCAACAACTGGTTTTCCAGCTTCCACTTTCTTTTCCTGTCATACTTTTATTCCACTGTGAGAGACATATTTCTATACTGACAGTCTGATCACATGACTCTCCTGATTGAAATATTTCAATGCACTTCCACCTACAGGAAAGAAAACTCAAACATGTCTTTTGCCATATGACTTTGGCTTACCTCTCATAAGAGGTCATCTTCCATCCCCAATGTCTTCGCCTTTTTCATTCAACCTGGCATGGCTCATGTTATACCTTCTGCAAAATTATTCTCTTTTCTTCCTCTCTCACCTTCTGTTCTTCTCTACCCTGTATCTTTCTGGAGAAATATACTCATCCTTCAATCTTGGCTGAAATGAAACCCTTCCTTGGACTCCTTCTGTGATCCCCATAAGCCCTTTCTGCCAAACCTGTGAGCACGGAAGCATCAGAGTTCTTCTAAGAGCTGGTTGGTAGTGAAGAATCTCAGGTGCACCCCAGACCTACTGGGTTCCATCCCACCCCAGGTGGTTTTTAAGGTTGTTAAAGTTTAATAAGCCCTGTGGGTAGCTATTGCTACTTCCAAAAGCACAGCAGTATCAGCAGCACCTCAGAACTTGCTGAAAATGCAAACTACAATCTGATAAAAGACTTGTATCCAGAATATATAAAGGGTTCTCAAAACTCAATTTTAAGCAAACAACTCACCAAGTTTTTTAATAGGCAAAATATTCGAACAGACACTTCACCAAAGAAGATGTACACATGGTAAATAAGCAACTGAATAGATGCTCAACCCAATTTGTCACTAGGGAAACTACCCAGAATTATAACTATTTACCTGTCAGAATAGAAATAACAAAAAACCTGACAATATCCACCGCTGCTAGCAAGAGTGTGAAGCAACTGGAACTCTCAAACACGGCTGGAGGAAATACAAGTTGATATAGTCACTTTGGAAAACAGTTTGTCAGTTTCTAATAATGTTAAACATACATTTAGTACCTGACTCAGCAAGCCATTATTCAATATTTAGCCAAGTGGAATAAAAAATTATATTCTGGCCAGGCACAGTGGCTCAGGATTGTAATCACAGCACTTTGGTAGACTGAGGTGAGTAGATTAGTTGAGGTCAGGAGTTCAAGACTAGCCTTGCCAACGTAGTGAAACCCCATTCCTACTAAAAATACAAAAAATTAGCCAGGCATAGTGGCACACACCTGCAATCCCAGCTACTCAGGAGGCTGAGGCAGGAGAATCTCTTGAACCTGGAAGGCAGAGGTTGAAGTGAGCCCAGATTGTGCCACTGCACTGCAGCCTGGGAAACAGAGTGAGACTCTTTCTCTAAAAAAAAAAAAAAAAAAAAAAAAAAAAAAAAAAAAAAAAAAAAAAAAAAAAAAAAAAAAGAAAGAAAAGAAAAGAAAGAGAAAAAAAGAAACAAATATTATATTCTGGCAAAAACAATGTAGATAAATGTTTATGACAGCTTTGTTTGTAATCTCTCACCAACCTTAATGTCTAAAACTCAAACAAGCCTAAATGTCTAAACGTCCTTTAACTACTGAATGAATAAGCT
>PVKV010041247.1:0-11598 GCA_004027835.1 Alouatta palliata | reverse complement strand
ACCCTCACGTGAAGCCACGTGACACCTGGTCCGAAGCAGAGAAGGTTTGTCAGCACCACGTTGAATCCCAACCCTGCATCTCCGTGGGCTCCAGGACAATCCTGTGAAAACCACACTGTTGGTTCACTGTTGACGTTGGGGAGGAGAATTCTGTCTCAAAATGAGCGTGACGGACACCGGCGTCCGTGGCACAGCCCAGCGCTGAGCTCCACAGACCTACAGTCCACGGCCTCCCCTCGGAGTGGGCCACGGCTGCTGACAGCGTTGTCCAGGGAAGACACCATGAGTCGATGAATGGAACAAACTGGAAACTCCAGAAACAAGCCCTTCTCTCCATTTCTGGTCTTTGGCTCTAACGGAAGGTGGCAAGGCAAGGCGATGGGGGCAAATGGAAGCGTTTTTAATGAACGTGCTGCAGCAGCGGGATGACCACATGCCAAACTCAGACACACAGCTCAGCTCCTCATGGAAAACCAATGCAGAATCCGTCACAGACCTCATAGTAACAGGGAAACTTTAACATTTCTGTAATATCATACAACATCTTTGAGATTTTGTGTTAGGCATTTTTTTTATAGACACCAGAAAGACTATTTCAAAGAAAAGGATAAATGAGACTTGAAATATTAAAATTTTTTTCTTTGTCACCATGAAGAGAATGGAAACATAAGCCACAGACTGACATAAAATATTTGCAGGTTATACACTTGTATCCAAAATATTTAAAGAATCATGAAAACTCAATAATAAGAAAGCAGCTCAGTTTTTAAATGGGCAAAAGAGTTGAGCAAAGTCTTCTCCAAGGCAGCAATATCGATGAGAAGTAAAGCACACAGATGGGGCCCAGCATCATTTCACATCAGGGAACCACAGTGAGATGCTGCTGTACCCTCTTAGAATGGCTACAAGAAAAAGAAGTAATGATATCATCCAGGGATGGTGCTTCACACCTGACGTCCCAGAGCTCTGGGTGACCCATGAGGCAGGAGGATGCCTTCAGGCCAGGAGTTTGAGACCAGTCTGGGCAACATAGCAAAACCCTGTCTCTAAAAATAAAAATAATTTTTAAAAAGATGAACAATACCAAGTGTTGGTGAAGAGGTGGGAGAGTTGGAAGTCTCATCCTTTGCTAATGGAGATGAATGATGATGTCACATCAGCACGTAGTTTGGCAAAGTTTCAGATGCTGAGTGTACATTTATCATATGACCCAGCACTCCCACTCCCAGGTTCTTACCCAAGGGCACTGAAACACCTGTGCATGGAGCAGGTGTTTTCCTTTCCTAGAGGTTCCACATGCAGGAACCACACATGGGGCTGAAACAAGAAATATATTTTCTCATATACCTGGAGGCTGGAAGTCCCAGAGCATGGTGTCTGCAGGCTTGGTTTCTCCCGAGGCCTCTCTGCTTGGATTGTAGATGGCTGCCTGCTCTCTGCATCCTCCCACAGTCTTCCCTGTTTGTGTCTCTGTCATAATCTCCCCTTCTTATGAGGACACCAGTCACTCTGGATGAGGGTTCACCCTAATAGCCTCAGCTAACATCAGTTACCTCTTTCAAGACCCTGTCCCCACACACAGTCACATTCTGAGGTACTGGTTAGAATATTGACCTATGAATTTGGAGCAGGACACAGTTTGGCCCGTAATACGAGGATGGAGAGGAAGGGTGCTGTGCCACCACTGAGATCCTATCCTGAGATCCAGCCATCCTTGAAGTACTGTTACTCAGAACTGACTAGCAGTGAACTTAAATTTTATGAGTAAGCTCAATGTTGACATCTTTGTTCATCCTACGAATTTTCCTTCACTTCCCCACAGGAAGCAGATGGTGCCCTGAGTCCGTCTTCACGTGGGTAAGTTTCTGAGCTTCATGGGAATGTTTTATCTGTCTGTAACACAGTTGTACACTCGTCTGATTGGCTTTGCAAACAGGGTTTCTAAAAGCATCTTTGAGCCAGTGTTGTGCCGCGCAGGTCATTTTATTTTGGAGGCTAAGAGTCAAAGGTCATGTGCATTTCAATCTCCACAGACTTTATGATGACTTTCCCAAAAGGTTGGTGTAGTTCACACTTCCTTCAACTCTGTCACTCTTTGGGCATGAGATACTAAGACTATATTTAGTTTTATTCCAATAAAATGGAATCTTTCAATATGCATTTTTTAACTACCAGTAAGACAACATTTTATTCATGTTTTGACCATTTTACAATTTTTCTTGTATCAGTTAATGTTCAACTGTTGGATTATTTGGATTATCAAATGTAACAGCTCTTTGCATGTTACCCTATGGAATCTTTCACAGTGTAGTGGTTGTAAGCTTTTCTGAAGCCAAATTGCTTAAAATTTCTTTTTTATATATATACTTTAGGTGCATACTATATCTGGCTTTTCTCTCCATGTTATCCCTCCCCACCCCCCACTGTCTCTCCCCTACCCCCACAAACCGCCCCCAGCGTGTGATGCTCCTCTCTCTGAGTCCACATGTTCTCATTGTTCAACACCCACCTATGAGTGAGAACATGCAGTGTTTGGCTTTCTGTTCTTGCGTCAGTTTGCTGAGAATGATGGTTTCCAGATTCATCCAAGTCCCTACAAAGGACACGAACTCTTTCTATCTTGCTTTAAAAAGCCTTCATTACTCTAAGATCATATAATATCCTCCAATACTCTTTGCTTATATAGTCATAATTTAAATTTTATTTCAATCATTTTGGGGAACAATTCCTGTTTGGTTGCATGGAAAAGTTCTTTAGTGTTGATTTCTGAGATTTTGGTGCCCCCACCACACGAGCAGTGTACACTGTACCCAGTGTGTAGTCTTTTACCATCACCCTCCTCCCACCATTCCCCCGAGTCCTAAAGCCCATTATATCATTCTTCTGCCTTTGCATCCTCATAGCTTAGCTCCCACTTATAAGTGAGATAGTATGATGTTTGGTTTCTCATTCTTGAGTTACTGCACTAAGAATAATGGTCTGCAACTCCATCCAGGTTGTGTGAGTGTCGATATTTCATTCCTTTTTATGGCTGAGTAGTGTTCCGTGGTGTGTGTGTATATATATATATATGTATATATAAACACAAATCACAAATATATATCACATTTTCTTTATCCACTGATTTGTTTTAGGCTGATTTCATGTTTTTGCAATTGCAAACTATGCTGCTATAAACATGTAGGTGCAAGAATCTTTTTCATAAGATGACTACTTTTCTTCTGGGTAGATCGCCAGTAGTGGGATTGCTGGATCAAATGACAGTTTACCTTTAGTTCTTCATGGAATCTCCATTCTGTTTTCCACAGTGGTTGTACTAGTTTACATTCCCACCAGCAGTGTAAAAGTGTGCCCTTTTTGCCACATGCATGCCAACATATGTTATTTCTTTGTTTTTTAAGTTATGGCCATTGTTACAGGAGTAAGGTGGTATGACCTTGTGGTTTTGATTTGCATTTACCTGTTAGTGATGTTGAGCATTTTTTCATATGCTTGTTGGCTATTTGTATACCTAGTTTTGAGAATTGTCCATTCATGAACTTTCCCCACTTTTTGATGGGATAGGTATTTTTTTTTTTAGACAGAGTCTTGCTCTGTTGCCCAGGTTGGAGTGCAGTGGCACGATCTTGGCTCATGTAAGCCTCCACCTTCCATGTCCAGGTGATTCTCCTGCCCCAGCCTCCTGAGTAGCTGGGATTACAGGTACCCACCACCATGCCCAGTTAATTTTTGTATTGTTAGTAGAGATAGTGTTTTGCCATTTTGGCCAGGCTGCTCTTGAACTCTTGACTTCAAGCGATCTGCCCACCCCAGCCTCCCAAAGGACTGGGATTACAGGCATGAGCCACTGTGCCCAACTGGATGATGTGTGTGTGTGTGTGTGTGTGTGTGTGTGTGTGTGTGTGTGGTTTTTTCTGATTTGTTTGAGCTCCTTTTATATCCTGATATTAGTCTTTTGTCAGATGTATAGATCATGACTATTTTCTTTTTTTTTTTCTGTGGGTGCTGTTTACTCTCCTTATTATTTCTTTTGCTGGGCATAGCTCTTTAGTTTAAAATAAAAATAAATTAAGATAAATTCCATCTATTTGTTTTGTTGCATTTGCTTTTAGATTCTTAGTCATGAACTCTTTGCCTAAGTAGTGTCTAAAAGAGTTTTTCTGATGATAGCTTGCAGATTTTTGTATCCTTTCAGGTCTTAGATTTAAGTCTGATTCATCCTAAGTTGATGTTTGTAAATGGTGGCAGGTGGGGATCCAGCTTCCTTCTCCTACATGTGGATTGTGAATTATCCCAGCACCATGTGTTGAATAGGGTGTGCTTTCCCCACTTGATGTTTCTTTGGTTTGTTGAGGATCAGTTGGCAGTAAGTATTTAGCTTATTTATGGATTCTGTGCTCTGTTCCATTGGTCTACATGCCTATTTCTATATCAGTACCATGCTGTTTTGGTAACTCTAGCTTTGTAGTATAGTTTCAGTTTGTGTGATGTGATGTCTCCAGATTTGTTCTTTTTGATTAGTCTTGCTTGCCTATGTGAGGTCTGTTTTGGTTCCATATGAATTTTAGGATTGTTTTTTCTAGTTCTGTGAAGAATGATGATGGTATTTTGATGGGCATTGCATTGAATTTGTAGATTGCTTTTGGCAGTATGGTCATTTTCACAATGCTGATTCTACCCATCCATGAGCATGATGTGTTTCTATTTATTTGTGTTTTCTGTGATTTTCTTCAGCAGGTTTTTGTAGTTTCCTTGTAGGGGTCTTTAACCTTTTGGGTTAGGTGTATTTGTGAGGTGTGTTTTTTTGTGTATGTTTGTTTTTGTTTTGCAGCTGTTGCAAAAGTGGTTGACTTCTTCATTTGAATCTCAGCTTGGTCATTGTTGGGACATAGCAATGTTACTGATTTGTGTACATTGATTTTGTATCCTGAAACTTTACTGAATTCATTTATCAGATTTGATAGCTTTCTGGATGAGTCTTTAGGGTATTCTAGGTATATGACCATAGCATCGGTGGACACGGACAGTTTCACTTTCTGTTTACCAATTTGGATGCTCTTTCTTTCTCTTGTCTGATTGCTCTGGCTAGGACTTCCAGTACTATGTCGAAGGAAAGTGGTGAAAGCAGGCATTCCTGTCTTGTTCCTGTTCTCAAGGGCAATGCTTTTAACTTTTCCCCATTCAGTGTAATGCTGGCTGTGGGTTTCTCATATAGGGCTTTTACTACCTTGAGGTATGTCCCTTCTGTGCTGATTTAGCTGAGTGTTTTATTTATAAAGGGATTTCAGATTTTGTCAAATGCTTTTTCTGCATCTATTGAGATGATTTATACTTTTTGTTTTTGTTTTGTTTTGTTTTGTTCTTTGTTTTCTTTTGAGACAGAGTCTTGGTCCATTGTCCAGGTTGGAGTGCAGTCGCAGTCTCAGCTCACTAAACCTCTGCCTCCTGGGTTCAAGCAATTCTCCTGTCTCAGCCTCCCAAGTAGCAAGGATTACAGGTGCCTGACACAACGCTCTGCTAGTTTTTTGTATTTTTAGTAGAGATGGGGTTTCACCATGTTGGCCAGGCTGGTCTTGAATTCCTGACCTGGTGGTCTGCCAACCTCAGCTTCCCAAAGTGCTGGGATTACAGATCTGAGCCACCACACCCGGCCATTTTTGTTTTTAATTTAGTTTATGTGAAGTATACATTTACTGACTTGTGTATGTTGAACCGTTCCTGCATACCTGGTGCGAAACCCACTTGACTGTGATGTATTATCTTCTTGTTGTCCTGTTTGATTTGGTTGGCTAGTATTTTGTTGAGGATTTCTGCATCTGTATTCATGAGGGATATTGGTCTGTAGTTTTCTGTTTTTGTTATGTCCTTTCCTGGTTTTGGTATTAGGGTGATACTGGCTTCACGGAATGAATTAGGGAGGATTCCCTCTTTATCTTTTGGAATCATTTCTGTAAGATTGGCACCAGTTCTTCTTTGGATGCCTGGTAGAATTCACTTGTGAATTCACTTTTGTTGGCAATTTTTTTTTATTACAGTTTCAAGCTAGCTACTTGTTTATCTGCTAAGAGTTTCTGTTTCTTCTTGATTTAATCTAGGCGGGTTGTGTATTTCCAGGTATTTACCCATCTACTCTAGATTTTCTAGTTTGTATGTATAATTTCGCAGTAGCCGTAAATGATATTTTGTATTCCTGTTGTATCGGTTGTACTATCTGTCATTTCATTTCTAATTGAGCTTATTTGGATCTTTTCTCTTCTTTTCTTGGTTAGTCTTGCTAATTGTCTATCAATTTTGTTTCTCTTTTCAGAGAACCAGCTGTTTCACTTATCTTTTGTGGTGTTTGTTTCTTTCCATTCCATTTAGTTCCGCTCAGATCTTTGTTATTTCTTTTTTTCTGCTGAGTTTGGGTTTGGTTTCTTCTGGTGGCTCTGGTTACTTCAGGTGTGACCTTATTTGTGTATTTGTGCTCTTTCAGACTTTTTTATGTGGGCATTGAATGCTATGAACATTACTCTTAGCATCACTTTTGCTGTGTCCTAGAGGTTTTGATAAGTTGCATCACAGTTATCATTCAGTTCAAAGAATTTTTAAATTTCCCTTTTGATTTCATTGCTGACCCAAAGATCATTCAGGAGCAATTATTTAATTTCCACATAGTTGTGTAAATTTGCAGGTTCCTTTTAGAATTAGTGACCAATGTTATTCCACTGTGGTCTGAAAGATACTTGACAGAATTTTGACTTTCTTAAATTCATTGAGAATTGTTTTGTGGCCTATCATATGATTTATGTTGGAGAATGTTTCATGTACTGATGAAAAGAATGTATATTTGGCATTTTTTGGGGCAGAACGTTCTGTAAATACCTAAGTCCATGTGTCCTAGGGTAGAGGTTAAGTCCACTGTTTCTCTGTTGAGCTTCTGTCTGATGACCTGTCTAGTCCTGTCAGTGGAGTACCGAGTGCCTCACTATTACTGTGTTGCCATCTGTCTTATTTCTTATGTCCACTTTCTTCTTGTTTTATAAATGTGGGAGGTACCTCAGTAAGTGCACATGTGTTTCAGATTGTGATATTTTCCTGTTGGAGTGATTCCTTTGTCATTACATAATGTTGCTCTTTGTCTTTTGAAGCTGTTGTGGCTTTAACGTCTGCTTTGTCTGATATCAGCATAGTTACTCCTGCTTGCTTTTGGTTTCCATTTGCATGGAATATCTTTTCCACCCCTTTTCCTTAAGTTTATGTGAGTCCTTATGCATTAGGTGATTTCTTGAAGACAGCAGGCACTTGGTTGGTGGATTTTTCTCCATTCTGCCACTGTGTATTTTTAGTTGTTGCTTTTAGGCCATTTACATTCAATGTTAGTATTGCGATGTGAGCTACTGTCTTATTCATCGTGCTGGTTGTTGCCTGAATACCTTGGTTCCCTTCTTTGTGTTACTGTTATATAAGCCCCATGAGATTTATGCTTTAAGGAGCTTCTATTTTGGTGTATTTTGAGGTTTACTTTTAAGATTTAGAACTCCTTTTAGCATTCCTTGTAGGACCCACTTGGAGGTGGCTAGTTCTCTCAGCATTTGCTTGAAAGAGACATTATCTCTACTTCATTTATGAAGCTTAGTTTTGCTGACTACCAAATTCTTGGCTATTACTTATTTTGTTTGAAGAGGCTAAAGATGGGACCCCAGTCCCATCTAGCTTATAGGGAGAAATCTGCTGCTAATCTGATAGGTTTTCCTTTATACATTACCTGATGCTTTTGCCTCACAGCTCTTAAGATTCTTTCATTTGTCTTGCTTTAGGTAACCTGATGCCTATGCAACTGGTCGATGATAGTTTTGCAATGAATTTCCCAGGTGTTCTTTGAACTTCTTGTCTTTAGATGTCTAGAACTCTAGCAAGGCCAGGGGAGGTTTCCTTGATTATTCACTTAAATAAGTTGTCCAAACTTGTAGATTTCTATACTTCCTCAGGAACACGAACTATTTTTAGGTTTGGCTATTTAAAATAGTTTCCAATTTCTTGGAGGCTTTGTTCCTTTCTTAAAATTCCTTTTTCTTTCTCTTTGTCTTTGGGTTAATTAAAAAGCCTTGTTTTTGAGCTCTGTAGTTCCTTCTACTTGTTCAATCCTGGTGTTGAAACTTTCCAGTGCATTTTGTGTTTCTCCTAGTGTGTCTTTTATTCCAGAAGTTTTGACTGTGTTTTCTTTAGAATCTCTATTTCTCTGGAGCATTTTTCATCTGTATCCTGTATTGATATTTAAATTTCTTTAAGCTGGTTATCACCTTTTTTTGATAAATCCTTGAGTAGCTTAATAACCTTCCAAATTCTTTCTGGCAATTCTGATTTTATTCTTGCTTTGGATCTACTGCTGGGGAGCTAGTGTGGTCTTTTGAGGGTGGAATAGAACCCGGTTTCATCATATTACCAGAATGACTCTTCTGATTCCTTCTCATTTGTGTAGATTATTTCAGTGAGAAAAACTGGAACTCAAGAGCTGCTGGTCTGATTCTGTTGTCCCATGGCATTGTCCCTTGATGTGCCCTCCGCCTTTCTCTAGAGATGGGGCTTCCATGAGCCAGACTGCAGTGACTGTTACTGTTCTTCTGGGTCTCTCCACCCATCAGGGCTTCCAGGCTGGTTCTGGGGAATGTCTGGACAGAGTCCTGTGATGTGATCTGCCTTCAGGTCTCCCAGCTGTGGATGCCAGCACCTGCTCTGGTGGAGGTGGCAGGGGAGTGAAGTGGACTCTCTGGGGGTCCTGGGCTCTGGATAGGTTTACTGTGCTGACTTTCTCAGAGGGTGGGGATTCTAGCAGTGAAGCTGTCATATGGACAGACTCAGGACCTCTGGTTATTCTGGATGTTGCAGGAGGTGGAATTAGCTCTTGTGTTCTCCTTCCTATGAGCAGGATTGTTCTGTCATGAGTTGCTGTTGTATCCTGAGCTGGGTGGCCTCCAGCCAGGAGGTGGCGCCATCAAGAGAGCAGCAGAGTTGTCACCTGTCCTGTGCAATTCTCAGTGGCCTGTGGCTTCTTCCAAAGGCTCTGTGATTTTTTGTTTGTTTGTTTTCCTGGTATGCTCCTGTGGTGGTTCCTGGAGCAAAAGTCCACAGCGTGGGGCTCGACCTGCAGTTGTCTGTCCACATGGGAGCTGCTCACCTGACCTGCCTCCTAAACCATCCTCCATCAACATATGCCTGGCCGGGCACAGTGGCTCACGCTTGTGATCTCAGCACTTTGGGAGGCCAAGGCAGGCTGGATCACCTGAGGTCAGGAGTTCAAGACCAGCCTGGACAACATGGAAAACACTGTCTTGACTGAAAAAAAAAAAAATTAGCTGGGTGTGGTGGTGGGCACCTATAACCCGAGCTACTCTATCGGGAGGCTGAGGTAGGAGTATTGCTTGAACCAGGAGTTGGAGGTTTCAGTGAGCTGAGAATGTGCCACTTGTACTCTAGCCTAGGCAAAAAGAGTGAGACAACATCTCAAAAAAAAAAACAACAATCCATGGCTTAGGCACTGGTCTAGACCAGGCCCCGCATGGTGGGAGGAGGCCCTGCTTTGCAGTGTCCAAGTGAGAAGGAGTCATGGTCCTTTACACGAGAAGCTCCTTCTGTTTCCCACTGTGCAGTAACCCAGGAGCACTCACACAACCTCCCAGGAGCTGCTGGTCTCCAAGGTTCTGAGACCCGTGGCCCCACAGCTGTGGTGCTTACAGGATACACTGCAGCCCCCGGTGCCATCCTGAGCCCCCCACAAAGCTGAGATGAGTTTCTTTCCTCCTGCTCATCCCACCAGAGTTGAGGCCAACAAGTCCCTGCTGATGTCCCAGAGGCCATGTCACCTCTCCACTCCCGATGCCCCGGATGGGGGCTCGTCAGCACAGGTAAGTTGCGATCACCAGGCACTGGACCCCGAGGACAGGGCTGTGTGCAGAATGTGTGGTCTGCGGTCCCCCCAAGCTGAGATTAAGGCAGCACTCAGAATGGAGGCACTCTGTGTCCAAGGGTGCTACCAACAGGGGAATGATGGTGGATGGAGCTGGAAAGAGAGGTCAAGTGAGAGGAAGGAACGCTTCCCAGCTGAGGGTGAGAGAGACAGACGGGTGCCAAAGTGGGAGCCCCCAGCATTGGAGACCCACGGTCAGGCTGCAGTGACACAGATGCCCAGGGCAGGCTCTGAAGGGCCCAGAACATGCAGTGGGGACAGTGCTGTGACAGAGGATGGAGGCAGAGTGTTAGTCATAGCAGAAAGAACGTGCTGTGTTTTTAAAATAAAATGCTGAGGAAGGACTGTGTGTAGGAATCAGGTGGGAATAGAGGTGTGTGGTCACATGCGCACGTCTGTGATGTGTGGTTGCATGTATGTGTGTGGGGTGTGGTTATGTGTGTGGTTTTGTGTGTGGTGTGTGGTTATGTGTGGTTACATGTCTGGTTGTGTGTGTGGTGTGTGGTTGTGTGTGTGGTGTGTGGTTACATGTGTGGTTGTGTGTGTGGTGTGTGGTTACATGTGTGGTTGTGTGTGTGGTTGTGTGGTTATGTGTGTGGTTGTGTGTGTGGTGTGTGGTTACGTGTGTGGTTGTGTGTGCGGTGTATGGTTACGTGTATATGTATGTGAGTGGTGCGTGTTTGTTCCGTGGACTCTGTGTCCATCCTTCACAGGAAAAGCCCAGTGTGGCTGCCGGCTTTAGGGCCACCTATTTCTGTTCCTGCTTGTGGGTCGGCTTCCAGTGTTTTCTACTGGGTCATTATTTATTTTTTAGAGATAGGCTCTCACTCTGTCACCCAGGATGGATTGCAGTGGTGGGATCACAGCTCACTGCAGCCTCCACCTTCTGGGCTCAAGCAGTCTTCCAACCTCAGCCTCCAGAGTAGCTGAAAGTACAGGCGTGTGCCATCACACCCAGCTAATTTAGTTTTTATTTCTTAAGAGATGGGGTCTCACTGTGTTGCCCAGGCTGGTTGAAACTTCTGGTCTCAAACAACCCTCAGGCCTCAGCCTCCCATAACACTGGGATTATAGGTGTGAGCCATCACACCTAGCCACGGGGTGGGGGGCGACCTTTTGAGCAGGCTTCGTGAGGGGGCCAGTTTCTGGGGGTTACAGGTGACTTCTCCTGCCCTGTGGGAGCAGGGCCACCTCACCACACTCCCCAGGACTTCAGGGAATGGGCTCCTGAGACTTGGAAATAAAAAGTGATCAGCCCTGGCCGGGAGGAACAACGGCGCTGGCGTCCAAGCCTTGCCCCTTGCCTGCACTTCCACCGAAGATTTAGATACACTCAGTGGAAACCGATGGAGCCTGCAGCCGGCCCCACCCAGACTCAAGTTCCCTCCCTCCACGTGGCGTACGGACTCCACGGGATTTTCTCTGCCTGGGATTGTCCGTGTCGACACCTGCTGCCCGGGTGCAATCGTGAGTCCCCTCGGTCTCTCTGCAGCGTCTCGGGGTGGATGATGAATTATAGTCACCCTCACGTGAAGCCACGTGACACCTGGTCCGAAGCAGAGAAGGTTTGTCAGCACCACGTTGAATCCCAACCCTGCATCTCCGTGGGCTCCAGGACAATCCTGTGAAAACCACACTGTTGGTTCACTGTT
>PVKV010041246.1:0-11599 GCA_004027835.1 Alouatta palliata | reverse complement strand
TGGCGCGATCTCGGCTCACCGCAACCTCCGCCTCCTGGGTTCAAGCAATTCTCCTGCCTCAGCCTCCCGAGTAGCTGGGACTACAGACACGTGCCACCATGCCCAGCTAATTTTTGTATTTTTAGTAGAGACGGGGTTTCACCATGTTGACCAGGATGGTCTCGATCTCTTGACCTCGTGATCCACCTGCCTCGGCCTCTCAAAGTGCTGGGATTACAGGCGTGAGCCACCGCGCCCGGCCTAATTTCTTAGTTTTTAACAATGGTACTATGATTACAGAAGATGCTAATGTTAGGGGAAGCTGGATGAAGGACATACAGGAACTCTGCACTGTCTTTGCAACTTTTTTATACATTAAAAAATTTTTCAAAATAAATAACTCAAAATGTTTTAAATTTTAAAAATATATTTTACTGAGGTATGATTAAATATAAAAAGTTTTACATATTTAATGTATAAAACTTAATGAATTTGTAGATAAATATACATGTGAACTATCACCATGATCTATGCCATGAACATACCCATCACCTCCAAAAGTTTTCTTATGCCTCTTTATTATTATTAAATATATTATAATAGCACCACTTAAGATCTACCACCTTAGCAGAATTTTAAGTACACAATATACTCTTGTTATCTATAGGCACTATGCTGTGCAGTAGATCTCTTGGATTTACTCATCTTGCATAGCTGAAAATTTGTTTCCTTTCACGATTACTTCCCTGTTTCTCCCTCTCCCTAGTCCCTGGCAACCACCATTCTAGTCTTTTCTTCTATGAGTTTGATTCTTTTGGATTCTTCCTAAGAGTGGTGTCATATAGTATTTGCCCTTCTATGTCTGGCTTATTTCATTTAGCACAATAGCCTCCAGGTTCCTCCATCCTGTCACAAGTGGCAGGATTTCCTTCTTTTTTTATGGTCGATAATTTTTGCATTATGTGTATGTGCCACATGTTCTTACATCACATGCAAAAAGAATAAAAATGAACCCTATCTTATACCATACACAAAAATAAACTCAAAAAACAATAAGACCTAAAAATAAGGCTAGAAACCATAAAACCTCTGGGAAAAAAAAAAAAAAGGAGAAGAGCTTCATAACATTGGTCTTGAAAATGATTTTTTTGGATATGACACCAAAACATAGGCAACAATAGCAAAAAGCAAAAACAGACAAGTGAGACTACATCAAACTAGAAAGCTTCTGCACAGTAAAGGAAATAATCAACAGAGCAAGGAGATAACCTACAGAATGGGAGAAAACATTTGAAAACTATGCATCCAACAAGGCATTAAAGCACATATTTGTACAAGAAGATCAAGAACGGGAAAATATATTTTGCAAAAATATTCAAACAGGAGGTGAGGGGTTGAATGAAGAAGAAAGATTCCTTCAAGCTGTAAAGTCAGATACTAAATATTCAGATCATTTACTGATTGATTTCTATATTAATTGCTATGTTACCAACGTCTGTGTCCTCCCAAATTCATATGTTGAAACTTAGTCACCAAGGTGATGGTATTAGGAGGTGGGGCTGTTGGGAGATGATTAGGGCATGAGGGCTCCACCCTCATGAATGGGATCAGTGCCCTTTTAAAAGAGGCCAGAGGGAGCTTGTTTGCTCCTTTTGCCACATGAGGACACACAGGAGGCACCATTTAGGGAACAAGCCCTCACCAGACACAGAATCTGTTGGTGCCTTGATCTTGGACTTTCCACTCATTACAGCTGTAAGCAATCAATTTCTGTTTTTTATAAGTTAGTTACCCAGTTTAAGGCATTTTGTTACAGCAGCGTAAATGGAGTAAGACACTAGACAGGAAACTGAGAGGTATAATGGCTACCTCAGTTGAGTAGGGATTAAGCAGCTACTTAATTCAGCTAATGCATTAGATAAATTGCCTTAACTAAAGGATGCCTCCAAATCAGTCTGGTTAAAAAGAACCTAAAGAAATTCCCTAAGGCTGGGTGTGGTGGCTCACGCCTGTAATCCTAGCACTTTGGGAGGCCAAGGCAGGTGGATTACCTGAGGTCAGGAGTTTGAGACCAGCCTGGCCAACATTGATGGTGAAGTCCCTTCTCTATTAAAAATTAAAAAAAATAGCCAGGTGTGATGGTGGGTGCCTGTAATCCCAGTTTCTCGGGAGGCTGAGGAAGGAGAATCACTTGAACCCGGGGAGTGGAGGTTGCAGTGAGCCGAGACTGTGCCACTTCATGCCAGCCTGGGCAAAAGAGCGAAACTCCATCTCAAAAAAAAAAAAGAAAAACTCCCTAAAGCCTTTTTATGCAAATGATGCTGTTTTTACTTTTGTTGTATGCTTTGTTGTGTGTGGTGACTTAGCATGTGGGATGAAGGAAATTATTTGGGGCACCTTAAACCATCCATTGTGTTACCGCTTAGAGAGGGACTGTTGGTTGTCTACCAAATTCCACTCTATCCTTTTCTTCAGTGATAGAGTTTTCACTGAGCCCATTTCCCAGCCTCCTTTGCCACTAGATATGGGCCATGTGGTCAAGTTCTCACCAGTAGAAATGATATATGTCCCTTTGGGGGTCTTTTTCTTGAGACTAGATTTTATTACTCCACATTCTTTCCCCTTCATGCTAGAATCCAGATGGGGCAGAAACCCTGCCTTCAGTGTAAGAAGGATCCAGTGCATTAGGGTATGGCAGAACACAAAGACAGGCAAAACCATGCAGTCACTGGTACGGGCCACGTCCTGGTTACCCTGACGCTGCCACACTAGAGGAGCCACATGAGACCAGAATGATACACAAGGGATGCCCAAGGAACCCCAGCTGTTAACAGCCCCTGCTGTGAGTGTTTCCAGCCAAAACCCTGGACATGTGGATGAGAAGCCTTTCAGATGACCCCAGCCCTGTCATGTCTGAGTGCAATTTTATAACAGTCCCCAAGCCAGAATCACCTCGAACAACCTTTCCTGAATTCCTGCCTTACAGAAACCTTGAGCAATTATAAATGTTTGTTGTTTCAAGCCATTAAGTTTTGGGGTGATTGGTTAGGCAATAAGAGATAATTCAAACAGTCTCTATTATAACAGACGAGCCTTATTATGATACGACTGCTATAATTCTACATCAAAATTATCCTTAAAAGGCCCCCAAAACCAACCTCAGTGGTCTTTCATGTATCTCATTACTTTTTGAAAACTATATAGATGGAAAAAAAAAAAAAAGCAGAGATTAGGTAACATCATGCCCAAAGTTGAACTATGAATCAGAGTACAGTTTCTAACTTCTAGTCCATCATTCCTTGAACTCAGATACAGATTCACAAAATAGGGCAGAAAAGGAACTTAGAGATCAGGAAATGAAAGACTCCACATAAGCTACTTGTCTAAAGCACATGGTACCATATCCCAAAAGGGACTACACAGTGTGTGGCCATGTGAGCACAGGGACGAATATATCCATAACCCTCTGTATAAATACATTTCAGAGAACCAACCAGAAATTAAATTATGTCCTAATGCTCCCTTTTGGTCAGAGGATTTGCGTGTTTGCCCTGGCTCTGCACCTCCCAGGTTTATACTGATCTTTGCATCTCTGGTTTCCTTGTATGTGAGGCAGCTGGACTAGGTGACTTCCCCAAGTCTTATCCAACCTTCAGGCCATGACTCCAATCCTGAAAAAACAGCAAGCCACTGGCTGTCACAACTGCATGGCCTCTGCCCCGCTGGAGGCACAGCACAAGCAGTGACCCCTAATAGCAGTTTCTTCTACATTCCTCGAATGCCAGGTCTTGGATAATGAAAAACTGTGTATCGCTGAGTTTTCCAAAGGCCAAAAGATATCTATTTTTAATTTAGATTAACTAATAATCTATGCTCCAGCTTCACTTTGAACAGTACCTTCCTGTTAGTGTAAAAACATCAGTCTCAAGGCAGTAACTAAACAATGTTGGTTATATATACAAGCTCCATCTGTATGGAACACACTCTGTTCCAAAACATCCCTGCACAGCTGGGAGGGAGGCACCAAGAGAAATAACATTTTCTTAAAGAAAACGGAGGAGGAAGAAGAGGCAAATTCCAAGTGAGTAACAACAGCACTCTGAACAAATAAATCCATCCATGAAGTACATTAGACATGTTCTTTTAAAAAAGGAGGAAGAGGCCAGGCGCGGTGGCTCACGCCTGTAATCCCAACACATTGGGAGGTAAGGTGGGCGGATCATGAGGTTAGGAGTTCGAGACTAGCCTGATCAACATGGCGAAACCCCATCTCTACCAAAAATACAAACATTAGCTAGGCGTGGTAGTGTGCACCTATAATCCCAGCTACTTGGGAGGCTGAGGCAGGAGAATCACTTGAAACTGGGAGGCAGAGGTTGCAGCGAGCAGAGATCTTGCCACTGTACTCCAGCCTGCAAGACAGTGCGAGACTCCGTCTCAAAAAAAAAAAAAAAAAAAAGGAAGTGCCTAGTAACAGGGATCCAAGTAAATAAAGCCATCTAGAAGGTACAATATAAAATGATTAAATGTCATGTCTTCTCAAATCTTTAAAAGTATAGAAAATGGTCAAAATATACAGTGAGTAAAATGGGTAGTTTAAAGAACATATACATAATAATATTCTAATTTTGAATTTAAAATGCCACTTCTTTACTGTCTACATTAGAAATAGATTGAAGGAATATAGAATAAATGTTAACATTGGTTTTACTGAGTAGAACAAATTTTGTTCCTTTCATATTTACGTGTAAATATCTCTTTTCTTCAATAGGTGTATTACTTTTATAATCTGAAAAAGTTATTTAAAGGAAATTAAAATCACAATCTCAATGGTGTCAGATATCTAAATATTTTAAGTTAAAATAATTTTTTATTCAACATGTGATTAAGGAATGCTGAATAGTTACATCTTTCAAAAATGTATCACTAAATTCAAATAGTAAAGCAAAACAAAATCAGATTCCCATGGACAACAGCATTGAATACAATCCACGCCTCCTTCGCCCCAATCATTGTTCCTCACAAAAGTATTTCTTACCAAGAAACACTCAAAATGGAATCTGCATTTCTTAGTCAACTTTGGTTGCCACTAGATTCAGACTAAATTTCATCACTGCAGTTGCTAAGCACACATTTACAGACATTTATTTTGTTCCTCCAACTTTGACTGCACATGGACCTCAAAAAGAAAGCATGTTACAATGTAGAGCCTTCGGCGCGCGACAACTGGAGATTTTAGAGTTCCCCCCAGAGTCAGAAACATCAGCTTTCTAGATATTTCAGCCTCACTTTAAGGAAAGAGCAAAACCAAATGAAACTAAGACAAAAACTAAGACAGGCTGCAGTTCGGCTGGAGGGGGAAAAAAATCATCTTCTAGACTTCAGTCTATTTCCTTTGTAACAGAACAGTTGTACTAGACCCAGCTGAGCTTCTGCCCGGCACAGTTGTGAAGAAACCCCCCTTGCGACCATTTCTCACCTCGATGGACCTCTCTGGCTGCTCCGAGAGGGAAGGAGCGTTTGTCCCGGCGTCGGTTCCTTGGGGACATTCACATTAGCACCTACCTCCACTCCACTCAGGCTGAAGCACATCGTCTGCCTTCAGCTGATGCAGTGACCTCAGTCAGGTAAGAGAAACAGCCTTTGCTAGTCTGTGCAGCGCCTTCCGTGGAAATATTGCATGAGTCAGCTTTTATCTCCCAAACCCAACACACAAAGGCTTTACAAAAACCTGATTTGCAACTTTCTCACTGCCTTTTTCCCCCTAGTGTGCAGACCACAGACTTCAGCATCACTAAGAGCCTTAAATGAAACATGACATCATTCAATTGAGAAACAGGACAATAGACACCACTGTGGGTAACTTGAAAATGCACACTTCACTGAGCAACACCCTACCACTTCCATTCTTTTGTGAACATCAAATACAACCCACACTCGCCTCAAGCTGCTGGGTTTCACCTTCCTGGCTCCGGCCACAGTTCTCATTAAACTCCAGAAAATAAGCAAGATCTCTGGAGCTCTGATATTTTTAAGTTCACTTCCTGAATTATGGGCTTGTTTCAAAGTAAAGGGACACATCTTTAACTTTCAAAGTAATCGGACACATCTTTAAACATAATATTTAAAATGCAGGTTGCAGTGGGGGTGGGGTGGTGAATAACACCCAGTGGAAGACAGTTTGGATAATTAGTTTCTGTTAACAAGACACTTAATAGAATTTTAGGTGAGCAAAGTTTAATTTAAGGCTGACATTTAAAAAACCTATCTGAAGACAAACACCTAAAATTGATATGTACAGACACTTCTTTGGAGAACAGTTAAGTTCT
Source organism: Alouatta palliata (assembly GCA_004027835.1). Classification (NCBI taxonomy): domain Eukaryota; kingdom Metazoa; phylum Chordata; class Mammalia; order Primates; family Atelidae; genus Alouatta; species Alouatta palliata. The sequence goes on along the minus strand of PVKV010041246.1, from coordinate 5,291 downwards.
GTGATTTTATATTCATAAATACTAAGTAAAGACAGAATGATCTAATATTCCTACAGTACTTTAGTGAGACCTTCCAATTAGTTTGGGTTGTTGTTTTCTCTAAGACCAACGGTCCTTCTTAAAATGCTCTATTTTTATATAAATTTTCAGAAGGCGTGTATTTAACAAAGATCTTGAATTATTTAAATGAAGGTCTCCAGAAGTACAAAATGCTATTGAAAACTGATACCACTGCACTGTGGAACAAAAATTCAAAATATGGATTATGTCCTTGTATAGATGTCTAAAACTGAACTATTTCAGAGGATTAAAATCCTTTAAATAGAAGTTCCATTTAAAGCCTTCATTTGTGGTTATGGAAAATACCATTGGCAGATCATCTTTAATATAGCTATTTCTCTCATGCCTATTAAGTGATTTTAAACTAACAACATAATAGGATAATTTGTTTTAATGCTGATTTCCTTTCAAGTAAGGCTGAACATACACATAACTATTTAAATAAGTGATTTTGAAGGAAATAGTTCAGAAGACAACTTGCTGGAATTTCTCACCCATAAAATTCACCAGTTTGATGGAAATCAATAAATCCAGAATGCTGAGAAGGCAATCTGAGAGGAAGGATCCCCTCCCTGAGCTGTGGAGACTATCTTCATCCTCTATTCTGGCCTCCACAGAAAACCCACTGGCCTGCCAAATGATATCTATGTCTCCCATACCAGTGCCTAGGCTGGGCTCTTCCTTTCTGTTCAGTAAAGAGGCAGCTCGAATCAAGCTCTCATTCAATCTGGTACAACCACTTTAGCCCACTGCTCTTTCCCATTAGTTTAACAGCTGTTCATTTGACTTAGAGTAAGGATCATGTGGTCTCATATTTGTTTTCTAATTGTCTCTCTTTCTGTTTTTTAGATGGAATCTTGTTCTGTCGCCCAGGCTAGAGTGCAGTGGCATGATCTCGATTCACTACAACCTCTGCCGCCCGGATTCAAGCAATTCACCCGCCTCAGCCTCCTGAGTAGCTGGGATTACAGGTGCCTGCCACCACGCCCAGCTAATTTTTGTATTTTTAGTAGAGACGGGGTTTCAACATGTCTGTTAGTCAGGCTCGTCTTGAACTCCTGACCTTATGATCCACCCGTTTCGGCCTCTCAAAGTGCTGGGATCATAGGCGTGAGCCACTGCGCCCGGCCCACTGTCTCTTTCTTACCCTGCATTGTAGCTTTTGGGGTCAGGGAACATTTCTAAACTGTAGATTTGATATTCTTGAGGCAGATACAAAGATCTAAACTCTTAGATGGGGTAAAATATACAGAAGCTCTAGGCTTCCTAATGGCTCATTTCTTGTGCATATCCTCAGCTCATAACACAGCTACCTTTAACTTCCAATAAAATCATATCATACTTGGCTTTTTTTTACTTTTCATTTTTGCCAAGAAACATGTTTCTAAAATGTGATTTCTGAGAGATGCCATGTATGTTACATATAAACAAAAACAGCAAAGTTGCTGGTGGGCAGTTTGCTAAGCTTACCCACCAGACAAGTGACAGTCATGAGGGACAGCTTTGAAGTGACAGAAGGGGCCATATTGGGTCCTATGGGACAGTCATTTATTAGTTCATTGACGGTTTCTGCTTTAGCAAAATCAACAACTTGTGTAAGTAAAGACCTCTCCTATAATTTGCAAATAAGTGAAACCACCTATATTGCATCTACAAATATCAAAGATTTAAAGTATATTGAATTTCATTTTTTAAATAAGCTTTTTCAGAATAGGAGATACACACACACACACACACACACACACATACACTCACACATTTTTTGCCTTTATATTTATTCTAGTACCAAGTATTTGCTTAAATAAAATTTAACCAATGGATAGTGCATGAGGCCTAGGGAGGGACAGTACATTCACATACTAGCAGAAAGGAAAAGAAAAGGGAAGAAGGGCTGGGCACAGTGGCTCACGCCCATAATCCCAGCACTTTGGGAAGCTGAGGCAGGCAGATCATGAGGTCAGGAGTTCGAGGACCAGCTTGACCAACATGGTGAAAAACCCCATCTCTACTAAAAATACAAAAATTAGCCAGGCATGGTGGTGTGCATCTGCCATCCCAGCTACTCAGGAGGTTGAGGCAAGAGAATTGCTTGAACCCAGGAGGGGGAGGTTGCAGTGAGCCGAGATCGCGCCACACCGCACTCCAGCCTGGGCGACAGAGCAAGACTTCGTCTAAAAAAAAAAAAAAGGAAACACCTCCATTTCTTGAGCAATAGTCCAGGTTGTTTCACACCCGAGGGCAGAGGCGCCTTCTACACTTTGGTATTTTCCGAAGGCCCGGTTTCTCCCCCTTTAGCTCTGCAGTGGTTCTGCATTCCCGTGCCTCCCATCTCCTACTCCACACACTGGACACATGAACTGTTAACAGTTCTTGGAGGTGCACTGCTGGCTTGCCACTGGACTTTTGTTCATGCAGGAAACTGAAAAATCTTAAAACACACCAAAGGCACAGATGCTGGTATCCTTGCCCCTTTTTGCTGTATAATTTATTTGCCAATACTAACACTGGGTGAAAAGATTATGTTTGCTCAGCAAAATTTATTTTTTTTTCATATTATTTATTTTTGAGACAGAGTCTTGCTCTGTCACCCAAGCTGAAGTGCAGTGTCACTATCTCGGCTCACTGCAACCTCCGCCTCCCAGGTTCAAGTGATCCTCCCACCTCAGCCACCTGAGTAGCTGGGACTACAGGCATGCACCACCATGCCCGGCTAATTTTTTGTGCTTTTAGTAGAGACGGGGTTTCCCCATATTGGTCAGGCTGCTCTGGAACTCCCAACCTCAAGTGATCTACCCGCCTTGGCCTCCCAAAGTGCTGGGATTACAAGCATGAGCTACCGCGCCCAGCCCAAAATTTCTTTTTAATTGATAGAGTGGCCACAGATGAAATGCACACATGTGGCTTGTCAGGTGATAAAGATACCCTTGCTGGAAAGCAGCTTTGTTTTTCCCCACAAGCACAGGTTACACAACCAGGAAGTCCGCGTTCCATTCCAGGTGTGGCACAGAAGAGCAACATCGACAGGACATAACTATAGCAACCAGAACACAAACCAGCCAGCAAGGAGGTGCAGGTGGCCTTGTGGCCTAACTGGAGGAAGACCAGAGAGTCCCTGCCACTTAAAAACTTCCTTCCCAGGCTGGGTGTGGTGGTTCACGTCTGTAATCCCAACACCTTGGGAGGCTGAGATAGAAGGATCCCTTGAGGTCAGGAGTTAGAGACCAGAGCGAGCAACTTACCGAGATTCCATCTCTACAAAAAAGACAAAATTTAGGCCAGGTGTGGTGGCTCATGCCTGTAATCCCAGCACTTTGGGAGGCGGAGGTGGGTTGATTACTTGAGGTCAGGAGTTCAAGACCAGCCTACCCAACATGGTAAAACCCAGATTCTACTAAAAAAATAGAAAAATTAGCCAGGCATGGTGGCATGTGCCTGTAGTTCCAGCTACTTGGGAGGCTGAGGCAGGAGAATCATTTGACCCTGGGGATGGAGGCTGCAGTAAGCCAAGATCGCGCCACTGTGCTCCAGAGCTTGGGCAACAGAATGAGACTCTGTCTTAATAAGAATCAGTCAGTACAAAACTTAGCTGAGTATGGTGGTGTGTCCATAGTACTAGTTACCTGGGAGGCCGAGGTGAGAGGATGGCTTAAGCCCAGGAGTTTGAGGCTGCAGTGACCTAGGATCTCACCCCCTGTACTCCAGCCTGGGTGACAGAGTGAGAGCCTGTCTCAAACAAAAACAAAAACCCCTTCCCAGAAATCTGCCATAGGGCCTGGAATTCCAAATCATTTTGGTTTAAGGTAAAAGTTATCAGTTAAAACCCTAATCTCCCCTGGGAATGGCGACGGCATCACTGCCACGGTAGTCTGAGTTAGCCTGATCATCCTTCCAAGGAACTATTCAGGTTTTCTGGGAATGAGGGCAGAAAGCACAGACAACACACAAATCTAGGGACTTGGCCAGGCCTGAGCTAGCTGAGGCACTGTGCTGACTGTGCAGCCAGGTGACAGCTCAAAAAGCTGGGCAATAAGGAGGAAAGGACAGCCCAGAGACAGAAAGACGGGCAAAGCTATGCAGACATTTTTGGGTTCAAGGAAATATTTTGCTTCATACAATCGACATTGGATAAGGCAGATTTAGCAAATAATCTTAGACTTTCAGATGCAAAGGTGCTAGAAGTGAGAAGGGGTATTTGAAAACACAAATACTATTTTACACAAGGAGCGTAACTAAATGGTGGAGGAGGTGTGGCGGGGGAGGGGAGACTGCTTATCTTGTAACCATTGTGGCACATTTTTCAGGGAAAATGGTAAAACCAACCATTTTTGGAAGCATGGGCCATTGACAAAACACTCCTAATGTATTTTTAGTCTATTAGAAGTTTTTTCTTTGAAAGAATAAGGCATGCAATCACATTTTCAATGACACATCACCGAATAAATGTGATGGGCCAGGCACAGTGGCTCACACCTGTAATCCCAGCATTTTGGGAGACTGAAGCATGTGGATCCTCTCAGGTCAGGAGTTCGAGACCAGCCTATATGGCAAACGAAACCCCGTTTCTACTACAAATACAAAAAAATCAGCTGGGCATGGTGGCACATGCCTGTAATCCCAGTTTCTTGGGAGACTGAGGCAAGAGAATTGCTTGAACTTGGGAGGCAGAGGTTTCAGTGACCTGAGACTGCGCCACTGAACTCCAGCCTGGATGACAGATTGAGACTCTGGCTCAAAAAAATAAAAAGTGATCAACATTGAAGTCAATCGCACACCTAACAGTGTCACACATCCACAACGAAGTCCCTTAGAAGGACACACTGACCTTCCTCCTGTAAGAGATAACGTACTAACACCATTCTGCATTGCAGCTGCTCTTACTAAAAGCCTATACACATTCTTCCAGGCTGTCTACTCTCAACCCGGAAAATATCACCAACTACAAATTCTACCTTGCTACTGTTCTACGAACCAAACTATATACTTTTTCAAACAAACAACAAAGCTAACCTTTTTTTAAAAAAATATTATTTTTAGGCCGGGCGCGGTGGCTCACGCCTGTAATCCCAGCACTTTGGGAGGCCGAGGCGGGTGGATCACGAGGTCAAGAGATCGAGACCATCCTGGTCAACACGGTGAAACCCCGTCTCTACTAAAAATACAAAAATTAGCTGGGCATGGTGGCATGTGCCTGTAGTCCCAGCTACTCGGGAGGCTGAGGCAGGAGAATTGCT
>PVKV010041245.1:0-11599 GCA_004027835.1 Alouatta palliata | reverse complement strand
GGGTGTTGAACAATGAGAAGACATGGACACAGGGAGGGGAGCATCTCACACTGGGGTCTGTTGGGGGGAAAAAGGGGAGAGACAGCAGGGGGTGGGGAGTTGGGGAGGGATAGCATGTGGAGAAATAACAGATACAGATGATGGGGAGGAAGGCAGCAAATCACACTGCCATGTGTGTACCTATGCAACAATTTTGCATGTTCTTCCATGTACCCCCAAACCTAAAGTGCAATAAAAAGTATATATATATAAAAAAAAAAAAAAAAGAAAAGGCTGGTAAGAGTCCTAAGGTCCATGACCACCAGGTTCATAAGCACCTAGAGGAAGACAAGGTCATTTCTGCTGGTGAGGAAGAGGAAAGCCACATTGAGAAGGTAGGATTCAAGCTGTGCCTTCAAAGTTGAGCAGGGGTGTTATGTTTTTAATAGACGAAAGGCGAGAGAATACATTGAAGGTAAGTAACACTTGTTAGTTCGACTAGTAACTAGGTCAAAGAATAGAACAAGGAGGAGGGGAAAATAAGTCTCACAGGAAAGCCTGACAAGTCAAGAAATGTGGGAAGGAGCCTGGGACAGCGTGGTCAATGGTCTCTTCTGACACAAGTGCATGAAACTAGCAGGAAGGGATCTGGGGAAACGGAAGCACGTTCTAATTACCTGCCTTGATAGGGACTCCATGCTTCTATGAATGAAGCCCAAGCCCACCTGCTTTTTTCTTTTAGTGCTCCTATAACTCATCTTGAGGCCGTTTTTCTCAAAACCCACTCCCAAGCTAGATGTTATCTGCGCCAAAATTGTGAAATTATTTGTGGGAATTTAAAATAGGAATTTCACATTTTAAAAAACTTTTATTTGTAACAAATTGTTTCTATTTGATTTTGTCTCTTCCTTTGGGCCTTGAAATCATCTTGAATGTGGTTTCTGTCACCTGGCAGATGAGCCATCCCCACAAGCTGGGGCTCAGGCGACTTTCCTCCAGATTAACAGCAATGAACTCCTCAGCACCCTTTGGATTATTGTGGTTAAATCAACTACAAAAGTCTCCTTACACTTTAATTCCTTCCTCCTTTGTCAAAACACTTTGGGGAAATGACACTGCCGGTGTTCTTCTGATCGTAGGTCTCATGACCCCATCAAAAATTCAGTGCGTAATATCCCTGCTTGTTTGGTTGGATTCATTCTTTATTACTTTTAAAATACAACAGGGGGTGGGGAGTTGGGGAGGGATAGCATGGGGAGAAATAACAGATACAGATGATGGGGGGGAAGGCAGCAAATCACACTGCCATGTGTGTACCTAGGTAACAATCTTGCATGTTCTTCACATGTACCCCCAAACCTAAAATGCAATAAAAAGTATATATATTAAAAAAAAAAAAAAGAAATGCAAAAAAAAAAATACAACCAAGCTGTCGATAAATTAACTATTCCATTATCACTTTTCTAGGTGTCCATATTAAATGTACCAGTCTAGAACTCTAAATTCATTGCCATGTCCTCTTTTTTTTTTTTTGAGACAGAGTCTCACTCCGTCACCAGGGGCCAGGCTGGAGTGCAGTGGCGCGACCTTGGCTCACAGCAACCTCCACCTCCCGGGTTCAAGCAACTCTCCTGCCTCAGCCTCCCGAGTAGCTGGGACTACAGGTGCGCACCACCATGCCCAGCTAATTTTTTTGTTTTGTTAGTAGAGACGGGGTTTCACCATGTTGGCCAGGACGGTCTCGATCTCTTGACCTCGTGATCCACCCGCCTCAGCCTCCCAAAGTGTTGGGATTACAGGCGTGAGCCACCATGCCTGACTGCTGTGCCCTTTCTTATATAAATTATGGACATTTGTGTGTCTCCAGTGTTCAGGCATGTCTCTTTCTTTAACAGGATTCCTCAGATATTACTAAAAGTGGTGATTATATGAAATATATCAATAAAAGTTACCAGGTAAAGGATTTTCAGGTGTCCAAGCACACAAATGAGGTTGTGGGTGCCTTGCCGAGTGTCTGAAGTTTTGACTCTCCATGCCCATGTTCTTGGGCGTGGCGCTTAGTGGCAGGAGTAAGATCCAAGCTGCCTCCTGGTTGGTTCCCAGGATGTCCCTCTGCCTGTTCCTGGGGAGATCACGGGAAAGGAAGGGCGCTTGAAGGAGCCACACTCTGGTAGGAATTTTCCAATATAAATTCAGTAACTGTTTCCATGATAGTTTTTTCCTAAATAAAAGAAGACCCTGGAATCAATTTATAACTTTTTCTATGCCTCCCCCACTCTGACTTGTTTTTGATGGGTCATTTTTCATTAATTATTGATGGAGGATTTACCCTTGTAGGGCAGTGCCACATGAGGCCAGTGTCCCGGAGATCAGTGTACATTTCAAGTGTACACATTATGAAATCAGTCCCCTCGCATGCTAACAAGGGTCTCATCCTGTAAGCAGTAGGCTATATTTATTATATGTATAGCTTTATCAGCACGGCGATTGTGTTTTGTAATTAGTATCACTCCAAGTTTTAGCTAAATTTATGAGAAACTGGGGACCTTACGGCATCGCATCATTACTGGAGAAGTCCAAGAAATTTGTGCAAACACACCTATATGCAACCGCATTATACCCAAATAAAGATATCATTTCTATTTTTTTCTCTGTCTGGTTACATGCATCTTCTCTTTTGTCCAGCTCTTCTGCACACACTTTAAGTGGCTTTCCCTGGTGTGCGTCCTCTTTTGTTTAGCCACGCGGAAATTGAAATGCTTCAGGCCCTTTTCATTCTTGCATAAAACCTTGGCTGCTTTTTCTCCCCAATATTTGGAAAAGATATCATGTGAGTTGCCAAGCACACTGGGGTGGGAATTGGAAAGGATTCAAGGTCCTATTATTTCTCCCCACACCTTCCCAGCTCATTGTGACTTTCTTGCACCAATATCCTAATGTTTGCAGAAGTTCTCTGAGATGTTTGACCTTTGCACCCTATCCTTTATAGCCACAAAGAGTCTAATTCCAAAATTAATCACCAATATGGATTCAGATTAGCACCACTACCATAGACTGACCAGCAGGGAAGCCTTTGGAAATACTACTTCCCTGGTTGGGCACTGGATATACACAGAGCTTTGCAGACCTTGGTTTTACACTGATTGGCTGTTAGGCAAAGAGCTGAGACCTACCTTCCTGTTTTGATTTACTGGGAACAGGTCAAAGGGCCCCTGAAAAGTACACAACACGTCCCGTTTAAAATAGATCTTGGAAGACACTGAAAGAAGAAGGAAGAATGTGGGAATGCAATGGGACAGGGTTCTTTGATCCTAAACCCAGTCAAAATCTTAATTAGCTGTACATGGAAGACCACAAAGAGCACCCTCCCCTAGAGTCGGCCGCTTCAAGTGAAATGCAAGTTCCAGGAAATGATGGAGTTGTCCCATGTCCAAGTGAGTCCATCATGAGGTTCAGGGAGATTCTGAATGAGGAGTCTTCTTTGTGTCTATGTATTCTGAGTGATGAAATCACTGGTGATTCAGAGCGTGTCTGTAACAGAGAGAATTTTAGCTGTGAATGATATGCCATGTATTATATACACACATAATCGAATGGGAGAGACTGGCCTTCCCGCCTTCCCTTCTCACTCTCACCGTTTTCCCACCCAAGAGCTCTGTATAGGATCACTGATGAAGATGGTGTAGATGAGGAAGACACTCAGGAAAGAATCCAGGGACCTTCCAACCTTGGTGGTTGAGCCAAGATAAAGGACTAGCAAAGAAGCATTGAGGAACAGCCACAAAGGGAGGGGGAACAGGGAGAAAAAGAGTACAACCCAAGCCAGGTCGTGAAAGCATCTCCAATGGTCATTGCTGTCTAACCTATTGAGGAGTTGCCTGAGATGAAGACAGAAAGACAACTGCTGTGTTTGTCCAGAGGCAGGTCCTTGCTGAATTTAACAAGGGTAATTTCTGTGATGCATTGGAAAGCTCCATTTGACAGACGTTACATAAAAGGCTCAGTTATTCAAGAATTAGGCATGCTTATTTTTTGCACAGGAGAGACATTTAGAAAAAAATAAATCTGATGTGGCCTTTGAGTGCTCGTCAGACCATGGGACAGGATCTCTGGCTCTCATACCCACCTCCTGCCCCTGTGGGACTTGTATAGCACATGACCAAATCCCAGGGCAAACCCTGAAACACCTAGGAGACAAGACCACACAGGGTAAGGTAACCTGGGGCAGGAGAGTACATCCAGCGGGTACGATCCTGTCCCAGGCATGAAGCCAGGGTGTGTGGAGAGATGGGGGAGGGGATTCCCACTGGAACACTGTATTATAATCCTCTGGTGTATTTGTCCCAATTCTTTAATTCCTTCTTTCATTCAAAGAGCATTTTGAAGTCCCCATTATTGATTACTGTTATAGATTCTGGGGAGTAAGGGAATAAAGAAACCATGAACACGAACCGTGAGAGAGCAGCACATTGTGACTCATGTCAGGGATGTCACAGAGGAAGAGCCATGGCAGCCACTACAGGTCAGAAAGGCTATTCTGAGAAGGTGACCTTTTAGCAAAGATCTTTTAAAGGAGGACAGAGGAGGCAGGAAAACAACCAGAGAATGTCTGGGTAGGAATAGCAAGAAGTTGGCCTGTTGCAAAAACTGTAAGAAAATCATCCACCCTGATTGGTGAGGATGTGGCCAGCAGGGGAATTACAGGAAAACATGACAAGGATTTACCAAACAAGGGACTATTTGCATATAATTGTATTAAAAAAAACCAGAGTCATAAACACATGTAATACTGATAAAAAATGTCTTTTATGATCACACACAGAAAAATAAATAAACCTGCCAAAACCCTTGCCTTAATCATATTCAAGTTGAGCTATCTATGTATATCCATGTCACGATGCAAATGAAGGCACAGGAAGACGAAGGGGAAGAGAGACCTGCCTGGGTGCTAGAGTGGTGGTTTTTTGCCTTGGGTGCACATTAGAACCACTCGGGTGCTCAGCCCATGCTCTGACAGATTAAATCATTTTGTGTTGGAGGTGAGGCCTAGACATCAGCAATAATCCTCCCAGGAGATTTCAATGTGCAGCCAAATTGGGGACGGCTGCATTAGAGCTGGGTTCTAGAAGTGTGCTCCTAACCAGAGCATCGGCCTCACCCGGGCACTGTTGGAAATGCAGAGTGTCCGGTTCCACCCCAGACCTGCTGAATTAGGAACTCTGAGGGTGAGGTTGGGCAGTCTGTGTTACCAAACCTTCCGGGTGATCTGATGTGCTTGGTGGTTTGAGAATTTCTGCCTTAGGGAAGCCAACTTTCCAAAAGCCAGAAGGAGGAGAAGCTGGGCATGGAGGTGTCTGTGACACCTCTCTATTTATGATACTGGGTAGAGTATCGATGACAGCCCGGTGCTGTGAAGAGCAAAAGAGAACCATTTCTACCCTCAAGGGATTTATAGTCCGGGTTTGGAAACAATAACATGCAGGACGACTAGAAAGCAAGAAGCAGCACAGAATGTTGTGTGGATGGTGCGATGTTCTGGTGACAGAGGAGATGCTACAGAGATGACTTTTTAAACTTCACTGCAGTTTTTAAACTATTCAGTGATGAGAATGTAATATTCTACAGTCACACTTTCTTCCCCACAGACTTTGGCAGACTTCCTTTATTTTCTAGCGTTATCCACTGGAAAAAATCTGACCTGAAAGGAATTTTCCCCTTTGTAGGTGTCTTTTTTTTCTGCTGGGAAATTGGGAGAAAATGCTTGTGATGCTCACAATTTGAGTGAAGTGCAACAGTCTAACCAGGATGTGTCTCAGTGACCGACCTGTATTTTCTTTTCTGGATAAAGGTGTGCTGTTTTCATTGGCAGATACTTCAGTCATTTCAGAGCAATTTTTGTACTGTATCACATCTTTGATTTTAAAAATTGAACTCAAAAATTCTTATGAGGGCTGGTCTTAGACTTTCATAACTATTAAAAGTTACTGGAGGTGTATAGAGTAGGAAATTACCCCATGCTGGAACTGATTTCAGCTATGACACCAAAAACACAAGCCACCAAAGAAAAAATAGATAAATTTGACTTGATCAAAATTTTGAAATTGTATGTCTCAAAATACACTATTGAGAAAGTGAAAAGATAACCCAGAGAGTGACAGGAATATTTGCAAATCATATGTCTGATAAAGACCTAACTCAGAATATATAAAGAACTCTTGCAATTCAATAATAAAAGGTGACCTGATATAAAAATGGGCAAACGATGTGAGTAAAACTGTTTTCTAAGAAGGTATGCAAATGGCCAGCAGGCACATAAAAAGATGTTCAGCCTCATTAGCCATCAGGGAAATGCAATCAAAACTATGGTAAGATAGAATTTCATACCCACTAGGATGGTTGTGATAAAGTCTTCTTCATCACAAAACAAGTACCAGTGAGGACGTGGAGAAATCGGAGGCCTCACACACTGCAGATGGGCATGTGAAATGGAGTAGCCACTTTAGCAAATAGTCTGACAGTTCTTCAAAGTTAAACACAGAATTACCATATGACCCAGCAAATTCTACTCCTAGGTACTACCCAGGAAAATCAGAAACATATGTCCCTACAAAAACATGTACAGGAAAGATCCCAGCAGCCATACTCACAATAGTCAAAAGTGGAGGCAATTCAAATGTTCATGAACTGATGAAAGGATAAACAGTGTGGCATATCCATATAATGAAATGTTATCAGCTGTAAAATGGAATGAAGTTCTGATACACGCTACAATATCGGTCAACCGTGAACACGTTAGGCTACATGAGAGAAGCCAGATGCAGAGACCACCTGTTGTGTCATTCTGCGCATACGAAGTTTCCACATCAGGCAGATCTATGGACACAGTTTATCGATTCCTGCTTGCCTAGGGCTTGGGGCGTGGCAACTGGGGGGAAGAGGGGAGTAACTGCTATGGGTAGAGGGCGTTTCCAAGGGGTAAGAAAGGTGTCTGAAAATTGCTTGTGATAGTGGTTGCACAACTTCGAGAATATATTAAAATTCATTGAATTATATCAACTAAATGGGTGAACTTTATCATTGAATTATATACACTAAATGGGTGAAATTTATGGCACACGGATTGTATCTCAATAAAGCTGTTGAAACTTCAAAGGAGACTTCTGGTCTATTTGTTTCCAGTCCGTTTCATGTGCCATTAACTACATCCAAAGGCTATTTGAAGAAAATTCCTCAAGTTGTTTAATTTCTCTACTTTCTTGTCTCATTGCCCCTAGCTTCCTCTGTCTGTGTCTCTCTGTCTGTCTGTTGTCTGTCCCTCCTTCTGGCTCTGGCTCTGGCTCTGGCTCTAGTTTCATTGCTGGCCTGCTGGCAATAACTGTGAAAGCCACATACCTCTCATCTGCTCTTTGTCCTTAGTGATTTTACCAAAGTGAAAGGTTTTATGTGCTTTTTTTCGCAAAGCCTCTTTTAGTCCCATCTGTTAAACCTTGGACTCTAGAAACAGTTCATGTTTCCAGTCCTTTAAGATTTGGAATTTTTGGACTTTCTCTGTTCACTTTTATGTCTGCTTGTTTCATACTGAATGACTCTTTCCTGAGATCACCTCTTCCTTGAAATACCTTGACCAGTGCAGCCAACACATCCAAGTAGCATCCAGTGACACTCAGTTCTCCTACGTCCTGCCCTAGAGCTATGAGGACAGGTGGCACTTGGCCTGCCTTCTGTGTATTACCAGCAGTAGCTTTCCCAAACCTTTTGCTGCAGAGTGCGATAGAAGTTTGCCTTTCCTGCCTCCTTTAACAGACTCCTTGCCATGGGCTACTCAAAGCCACCTATTTTAGATGTAGGTTAGGGCAGCTCTCCTCTTTTAGGTCTCATTTCTGCATTAGTTAGGGAAATTACTACCGCAGGTACACAGACTCTGAGATCTCAGCAGCTTAACACAACAAAGCTTTCTCCCTTACCCTAAATCCTACCTGGGCTGCCCAGGGCTCACATTCTTACAGTGACTCAGGGATTCAGACTACTTTCATGTCATAAAAGCTGTGGCCTCCCAGGTCACTCTGGTGGGGGACATAAGGAGTGCAGATGGAACTTATCTTAATTGCCTCAGCCTGGAAGGGTCACTCACCGCTTATATCACCATGGGGCAGAATGTGTCCTGTGACTCCAGTGAGCACTCGGTGTCTGCCACAGGTGAGCTGGAGCATACCAGACAGAGAGCTTTCAGCAGAATACGAGGTACCTGTGGGAAGGAGAAGATGGAAATAGATGCTTCTTGTTTAATCATAAGGATATAGGAGGGTTGGATAGATTAGATCTGAGGAAGGAGAATGAAGCTATCTCCATGCGTCAGCACTCCCTGTGCCTTGCAGCCTTGTGTGATGAGTGAGTGCCGAAAACGTTAGCATGGTACAGGCACAGCTGGTCCTCAGCAAATACCGATCAGGTCAGCTCCACTTCTCCCTTTGCCTCATCCCACTATGCAATATTTGGGCAGTTTTAATTACAACTTCCAAATGAGGAGTTGGAAGGAAGCAAGTTAGCTAGAGGGAATGAGAAGAAACGTGGCGCTAATCTTTTCCTATTGGAAGGACATCATTCTGAGGGTGTCAGAAGTTTGAGATGGGAATGGGATGAGCATGAGATTCTTCATGCTGTTTTGACCTGACGGTGCAAAGGACAGGGAGCAGAAAGGAGCCGCCGGGTGTTTGCAGAGGAGAGGGCAGTCAGCTTGCTACAGGGAAAGTGATAAAATGATTTTTTTTTCAGTCTTTTTTACAGCCACGTTTCCTGACCGCTTCCTCGCGTCATTAGCAACGCACTGCTTTTCAGGATGGTCTTCGATCACATCCATCCTATGACTGCACTTCACTGACCTGGTCAAACTCCGACGGTCAGACACTCTGGTTGGTACCAGCTATTTCTGTTTTTAAAGTTAGTTTTATTTGTTTCAAGGCATCTCTTGATGACATTAAGTGAAACTCACCATACAGAGCCAGTTCCCATGCTGTATAGACAGTGGGAACCGAGAACCAGGCCCCGGTTCTCAGGAAGCACACTGTCTATACAGAGGCCTCTGTACTGACTCACAGAGCACCCACAGCAAGTATGCAGAGGCCTGAAAGCAGTACAAGCTCATGGAAGGCAGAAAGAATTACAGAATCACAGTTCCTAAACCTTAGAAATCGTCCTCTCCGACTGCCTTTTAATTCGTGAATCCTCTCTGCATCATTTCTTCAGAGTGATCCTGTGGTATTTGTTAAGATATCTCCAGTGGTGAAGATAATAACTGAATAGCGCAGCGCACACTCAGCTAACAGGGGTTTGCTCTCACACGCTCCTCCTGACCTCCGTGTAGCCCTGTAAACCGCACTTGGCTAATGCTGTAAGATATTGTTGGGTGGAGTTTGAATGCAAAAGGCTAGCCTCTGGGGATGGGGGGCACCCCAAGGTGTCACCCAACAACCCCTTGCTCCAGCTGCCTGAAGCTTCTGGATTCTCCCCATCATTTCCCAGACTTGATTTTTTAACTAGAAGACTGTGGGCACTGGAGCAAGGTACAGGCCAGGTCCCTCCTGGAGAATGCTCTGGGGGTTTCTAAATGCACGATGTCACCATTTTCTGAAGTGGATGGAACCTGCTGTGCTAAGCTAGCCCTGTCCCACCCTCTGGCCAGGTGGCGTGTTGTCTAGACAAGGTGAGGGAGGGTGCTGAATCAATGTCAGGGAGGCAGGGTGTTGTCTAGACACAGGGAGGGAGGGGGGGTGTCATCTAGACACAGGGAGGGAGGCGAGGTGTCGACTAGACACGGGGAGGGAGGTGGGGTGTTGTCTAGGTATGGGGAGGGAGTTGGGGTGTTGTCTAGACTCAGGGAGGGAGGGTGCTGAAGCCGTGTCAGTGAGGCAGGGTGTTGTCTAGATACAGGGAGGGAGGTGGGGTGTTGTCTAGACTGAGGGAGGGAGGGTGCTGAGGCTGTGTCAGTGAGGTGGGGTGTCATCTAGACTCTGGGAGGGAGGGTGCTGAAGCCGTGTCTGGCCACAAGGGCAATGTTGTATTTTGGATGCCATTTCAGCCTCTTTGACTGCTGAGATTCTTCTTCTCTCTGTTGCTTTCCTACGTCTACTGTATTTGATAGAACAAAAGGTGCATTATTTTTCCCAGAAAGAATTATAACAGAGAATGACCCTGCATCCAGGGCCTGTGTGATGGATGGAATGTTACAAACTGAAGGCAGTAAAGAATGGACTGTCTTAAAGGCAGATGGAATTTCACATCCTCCCACTGTTGGTTGTTACTTAACAGCACACATACCTCACATCAGAGCAAGTTTTTGAACGATTTCCTCTGTTAATGCTAAGCAACACTTCTGCATGGTGTGATAAGGAAGGCACTTACAAGGTTAGGGAAATGCTGGTAGAAAAGACCACACATTGGGTACGGTGTACACTGCCTGAGTGATGAATGCACCAAAATCTCAGAAATTACCACTTAAGAACTTATCCACGTAACAACAAACCATCCGTTTCCCAAGAACTACTGATATAGTAAAAAAAGAAAGGCAGGTCCCTAAGTCTACCATTGGCAAGAGTGGATTATAGGTGCAGCCAGGCTGCTGCCTTCTAGCGGTGGGGTGAGGTATCACACACAATTTAACAAAGACGGGGCCTCACCACTTGTTGATAGGTGGAACATTATATTTTAGTTTTAAGTTTATTGTTAAATGGCTCAAAATCAATGGAGACATTGCTATTATATTAGGCGATGCCTGCAGTTAATGATCCAGTAAAGGAAATCAGCACCAGGCTGCTGAGTGGAATTGTGTCCCCTCCCACGTGAATACATAATAAAGATTTGAGAAATAAAAAGAGAAGCAAAATGCTGGGAGCTGTAATCAAACAAGACAAAAAAATCTTCACAGTGGCCACAACCACAACATTCTACACATGTGAATAAGAGATAAGTGAAACCTGGAGAATTTAGTAACTGTTGAAATGAAAACGTATTGGAAACAATTGGTAGCAATTTACACATGGAGGCACTCTTTTGTTGCCATAGATTAGTAAGGAGAGTTGAGTTATATTGAGCACAAAATATCCCAGGTACATAGTAAGCTACAATTATCAACTTTAACAGAAAAAATATGACGTTAGGATCTGCGTTTTTGCCTTTCATAGATAGGAAACATGGCCAAAGTTCTTTTACTACTTATTTACATCCTGAAAGGAAGAAAATAAAAGAAGTGAATTCCAACAGACCCCAGTTTGTGTAGTTAAAACCTGTGGGGCACAAGGACTCATGCTGGAGAGGTGTGTTTGTTGTGTGGAGGACACACGCTGCAGACGTGCGTTAGCGTGTTGTGTGGAGGACGCACGCTGCAGAGGTGCGTTAGCCTGTTGCGTGGAGGACGCACGCTGCAGAGGTGCGTTAGCGTGTTGCGTGGAGGACGCACGCTGCAGAGGTGCGTTAGCCTGTTGCGTGGAGGACGCACGCTGCAGAGGTGCGTTAGCGTGTTGCGTGGAGGACGCACGCTGCAGAGGTGCGTTAGCGTGTTGCGTGGAGGACGCACGCTGCAGAGGTGCGTTAGCCTGTTGCGTGGAGGACGCACGCTGCAGAGGTG
>PVKV010041244.1:0-11600 GCA_004027835.1 Alouatta palliata | reverse complement strand
ATGAACCTGGAAGCCATCATTCTCAGCAAACTGACACAGGAACAGAAAACCAAACACCGCATATTCTCACTCATAGGCGGGTGTTGAACAATGAGAACACATGGACACAGGGAGGGGAGCATCTCACACTGGGGTCTGTTGGGGGGAAAAAGGGGAGGGACAGCAGGGGGTGGGGAGTTGGGGAGGGATAGTATGGGGACAAATAACAGATACAGGTGATGGGGAGGAAGGCAGCAAATCACACTGCCATGTGTGTACCTATGTAACAATCTTGCATGTTCTTCACATGTACCCCCAAACCTAAAATGCAATAAAAAGTATATATATTAAAAAAAAAAAAAAAGAATCAGTATGTCAGTATGTTCGGCTCTCTTATTCTTTAATTCTCCATTGTAAACTTTAACTTCCTTGTCGTTTCAGTGAACCACCTTTTCCACCAGTTCTAATCAGTAGTTCACATCTGTTCCTCCAGTCCCCTGCTCTGTCCCGACTCATCCCAGTTACCTGCTCCAGTCACCTGCTCCGGTCAACTGCTCCGGTCACCTGCTTTGACCTAGGTCACCCCTGGCTACGTACTCTGACCTGTCCCATAACTGTCCTTCCCAACAAACTAACCACCCCACCACCCCGGCTGGTACCCCTGCTCCCTTTAAGATAGCCAGTTGGAATTAGCCAGTAGGGAAATGACACTGCAATAGGGGTTACGTCACTCAGGAATAAGAAGCCCTTCCCCCACCTTGTCCAGGTGTGCACTCGCCATTGTTCCATCTGTGAGCTGCACCCTTCTATAGAAGTAAATTGCCTTGCTGAGGAAATTTATATTCGAGTGCTACTTCTTTTGTGGCACTGAAATTTTACATATAACAGCTAGTTTGAACCCTACTTTTCAGATGAGGAAAGGTACCAAAGTCTGGTGGACAGACCCTTAAACCCAAGCAGCCCTGCAGTGGCGCCTTTTCTTTGGCTCGAGGAAGAGCTGGGACATATATGAGCTCCCCGGGAAGCACCCAGGAGAAACAGGATGGACTGGCTTTAGGAGGATTGAGAGGGCAGAGGGTGAGGGTGAGAGGACGAAGGCCAGCTCTGGCGCTGGAGCCAAGGTATGGGAGCTCGGGCAACCGGAGCTGCAGCAGGGATCGGCCTCCCCAGCCGGCCCTCCTCTCCACGGCTCCCCTCCACCTCCGACCCCCAAAAAGCAGGATGAGGCTGAGCTCGGAGTGCTCGGCCGCCCCCACAACCCGCTTCGAGCGCGGACTCCCCAAGCCCGTCGTTTCCTCCTGCTGTCCTCCCGCAGAGGGGTCGCCATTCCTAATTTTGCCTGCGCCGCGAAAGCGGGCTGTTCTGGCCTCCGTCCGCCCCCCATGGACTCGCCCCCAGCGCCTACTCCCACGGCGGCCGAAGCCTCGGCCCCCACAGCCACCGCAGTTGTCCAGATCCGGACTCCTCCTAGGCTCGCACCTCCTGGTGCTGTCTGGGAGCCCCGGAGACGCGCGCCTCAGGACCCCTGAAACACGGGCTGGCGGGGACCCGCAGCGCTGCAGCCGCTGCCAGGAGGCCCCGTCAGGGTGGCAACGCTTCGCTTCTGCCCTGGCTTCTCCTCTCCGAGCGCGGAGGGGAAGGTGCCGGCCCCCCACTCCCGGTGGCACGGGACTCTGCGCACGCACGCCGGGCCTGGCGCCTCGAAAGGAGGCTCCGGGGCCGCCCCGCTCCTCTGGGTATTTTCTGGCACCGACAGTGCGGGGCGAGCGGTTGCGCGAAGGCGCTTGGAAGGGGTCGCCGGGGCTGGAGCTGCTCTACCTTGGCAGGAGCTGCCAGGGCCCCCCCGGGGCTTCCTCTGCGACCCACCCGGAGCGCAGAGGCGGGACTGGAGGCTGTGTAGGCCGCGCCGAGCCCGCGAGCCTGTGTGCGGTGACGCGCATCTGGGCCAAGTCACTGGAAGCTGCAGATGCCAAGTCTAACACGAAGGAGAGGCGGGGAAGGCCTGGAGAAGGGCTGCGGTGAAATCAGGAGAAACCGCATTTGTCAGCCTGCACCGTGTCTAAGAGGCGCCACTTAGGATGCGCAAAAAAAACCCCAAACCACAAAAACCAAAAAGCGCCACTCGGCGAACAGTGTTCGGCATAGCTTTGTTCCCGCGTCAGGGTCCCCACAGTCGGGGCACGCAAGCGGAGCCCGCTGCAGGGACACAGGCGGTTCCCGTCCCCCAAGAGCCGCGACCCGGAGGGGCCCGACGCCTGCCCATGGCGGACTGGCTCATCATCGCTGAGTCAGTTTCCCCGGCACAGGCCGCTTGCCTGGTACTGACTTCTTTCCCAGCGACTCCCGAGGGGCGGCCTCCCCCTTGTTCGGAGCCGGCCTCCCCAGGAGCGTGCCCTGGCCCTCCGTGTGGTCGGCTCATTCCCGCGGCCAGGCCGACTCCGCCGAAGGCCTGTGCAGATGGCCTCAGCCCGGCGAGCTGGTATTCACAGCGCAAAACGGTATTTGAATATTCATTGTGGGCATGCAGCATTTTCCAGAGAACACACAGATCTCTCACCACAATTATCTTGCTCCAGCTTTAAAATATTAGCTGTCACTTCTTTCACGGATCTTGTGAGAAAGGAAAGTCTCTTTTTCTTTAACTCTTTTTCCCTTGAACGCAATTACCACCTCATTCATGGCTCTTTGTTGCCACCTAATCTTGCGATTATGCCCGTGACATGACCACAAAGCAGCGTGACTGACGTACCTGACAGCTCTGGCTGGTGACGCGGTGGCCACAGTGAGAGGCGGTCTTTGTGGAATGAGCCCCACCGCCGCCCGCCTCGCAGGGAAGTCGGGCAGGAAGGTGCAGCTAAGAGACGCCCGGGGACCGTCCCCACCCGCGGGGACGCTTGCTTTTAACTCGAGAGCCCTGCGCACTGAGGAGCAAGGATGCTGGGGTACACCTACCTGATTCCCCCATTGTTGCCTGAACATAAAGCATCTGCACCCACATTTGGTTCGTCACTGTATAGTAAAGCAGCCAGGTCTGGAGACCTGGGTCTCACAGTGGAGGCCCTAGTCGTCCTTCGCCAGGCCCTCCCCACGACCGCCCCAGCCTGGTACCAGTGCAAGCCCTGTGCAGACACAACACGTGCAGACATGCCAAGTGCAGACACGACACGTGCTGGCAGCAGATCCACTCAATTGCACATGCACTGGGCCCCATGAAGACCTCACAGTTTTGATTCCAGCTTAGCACATGGGAACTTACCCTGCCATCAGCCATTCAGAGAGCTTCACTAGCTTCTGGTGTGGTGGGTTGGTTATATTCTCTGACTTGTGGTCTCTCCCCCACCTTTTCTTTTCAGACCTCAGAAATAATACATACTATTCAAAAATTAAACGTGACAGAAAGACATAACGTGATCAATAAACATCCTGTCATCCGCCTTCTCTAAGGCACCTTCTCTGCCCGAAGCACGCTCCCTGAAGTGTTCTCTGTGCACTTACACCCAACATGAGTAATTTTACTTACAGAAAAGGAGCACACTATACATACTATTTACACCTTATTTCTTTTATTCTCTGAGTCATCTTTGCATGATTAACATTTTTTAGTAACTGATCTTTAATCAGCTTCAGGGGTATTCTCAGGCTTAGGCTCTGGAAGGGAACTGTCCCATCACCCTCCTTACTGTCCAAGAAAACAATGGCTTTCTTCATGGTCTAAATATCTAAATAACTGAAAACATGTAAAAGCTTTTAAGTGGCTTAAGATTGCTATTAAACTAACAGAAAGAAGGAAAACCAAACATTTGCTGTGCATTAGAGCAACCAGAACCACACCGGTGAAGGTATCCAAGCAGCGAGGCAGGTGCTGGACAGCAGCCCTGAGCAAAAAACGACCAGAGAAACCTGTCCAGGTCTCTTTCTCACAGAGGACCTCCAGGGTGACCAGCCCAGAAGGTAACTAAACTGCTTTGCTTGCTCAGCCTCCTTTTCCTCATGGTGTTCACCAAATTAGAACACACTTCGTGTGCACAGCTGACATTCCTGTGTGAAGCTACCTGGTTAATTCTGAGAACTCACATGCTGTGCTGTTGAGAGAAAACTTCAATTTTGTTTCTAATTGGAAATGAATAACTGAAATTGTTCTCCCGCATTTTCTGCTGGGACTCTTAGTTTTATTTCTAACATGTGATTCACCTGGAAGATATTTTGGGCTAACCCATCTCTTTCTCACTGAAATGTTGCCATTTACCATCTACTAAATTTCTGTGTATATTTGGATCTTTCTGGTTTACATTCTGTTTCACTGATCTTTTTGTAAGCCAGTCTCACCCAGGCTGCTTTAATTACTGTTAGGATTGGATGTAGCCCCACGAGTTTCCACTGAGAAGACCTGGGATTCCAGCAGGCAGAGGCTAATATATGAGCTTAGCTGTTGCTATGTCCCTTCCTAATAGCTTCCCTCCTGAATTAAACCCAACTGCCAAACATGGCAGAAATAGACCACCGGCAGTTGACACATGTGAATCCTGAGGACTGGTCCCTGCCAGAGAGAAAGCCTAGGACGAGGCAGAGGCTCCCACCATCTCTCGGAGGGAGCACATATTTCCTCACTGATGTCAGGACCAGGAGGCTGACAATGACATCCTCTGTGGTGTGCCTGGGATTACCAGACTCCATCACTCTCCCTATGTAGCACATCCTGGCTGTCCTGATGGCATTGCCATGCCAACCTAAGTACCACTTTTCTACTTGAACCAACACCTTGTAGGTATCATTATTGGAAAGGTATTAAATGTAGAAAATGGTTTAAGGAGAATTGACAGCTTTAGTTATTGTAACTTCTATTTTAACACAAAATATGCATTACTGATATTCACATTCCCAAGGTAAAATCAGGCTAATGGGTAAAGAAGAGTTTGGGGCTGACTACTCAAAATCTATGCAACTTTGTAACATCAAGAAGAACTGGGCCAGAGGGGTGGCTCGTGCCTGTAATCTCAGCACTTTGGGAGGCTGAGGTGGAAGGATTCTTTGAGTCGAGGGGTTTGAGATCAGCCTGGGCAACATAGCAAGACCCCATCTCTACAAAAATACAAAAATCAGCTGGTGTGGTGGCGCACCCAGCTACTCGAGAGGCTGAGGGAGGATTGCTTCAGCCCAGGAGTTCAAGGTCACAATGAGCTATGATCATGCCACTGCACTCAAGCCTGGGTCACAGAGTGAGACCCTGTCTCTTAAAAAAACATTGCCATACCAAACCTCAGAAAATTCTGGCACAGTTAAAAAGACATGTAAAATCCTAATATAGATATATGCTAAATGTAGGATTTGATTTAAAAGGAGAAGCTGGCTGATGGAAGGGGCTCTCAGGAAGGATAAGGCAAGCGCAGAGGTACCGTGGCCAAAGACAGGCCACGCTCAGACCCAGTGACAGCAGGGACGGGCAGCTGGGCCACTACCTGTGTCTGGGAGAATTCCTAACAAGCTACTGAAACAGCGTGAGAAGCTGGGCACCTGCAGAGTTCCCCCTCTGCTGGGGCAAATGCTGCCTGGACCGCTGCAACCCCAGCCCCATCTCCACTCATGGGTGCTGTTCATGCCATGGAAGGAGGCCCCCAGTGCAGTCGGGCAAGTCACCCCTACTCGTCTCCTGTGTGCTCCAGGGGGACCTGACAATGTTCTTTGCATACGCTTCAGACATTTCTAAGCTGTTTTCTGATTGTTCTTTATTTTCTTATTTCTAGGAAGACCACTGATTTGCATCTATCAGTTTGGCACCATCACACTCCTAGGCACGTCTCTTACTGCTTAGCATTTCCAGGAGGAATTCTCTTGGAATTCCCTATCAACAATGAAGGCAGCTGTGAATGAGATGTTGGACTCCCTCTTTCAGCTCTTATGCAACTCATCTCCTCCCATCCTCCAGGAATGGGAGGCTCCTCCCGCCATGCAGCATGCAGCTGTGGTGAACAGTCCTGGCTTGCTCCCAACTTCAGTTTGAAGCATCTCTTCACTCACATGGTGCACGTTTGGCTTGAAATATAAATGCAGTTATGTTAAACAACTGTCCACATTCTCTTGACATTTCTAGAGGACTTCCTAAAGACACAGAGTCCTCCCTGGACAATGCATCCATTCTCTCACAAGGTCTGAGCCTTGCCACACGCTGGTTCTGCTTTGGGCACCAAGGCTTCAGAGGTGACTACAGCCCTGGTCCCTGCTTCACGGTACTTCTGGTTTAATGAGCAGAACAGATGCTCAACAGAGAGTTGTCCAACAGTTCCTCAACAGTGGGTGGGCGATCTTCCCTAAGGACCTGGCAGGCAGGAAGCAGACGTCCTCCTGCTAGGGAAGGTGTCCCAGTGGAAGACAGGAGGTGCTGGGGCCCAAGTCGGGAAGAAGCTGCCCCACTCCAGGGGTATGAGGGCGGACGTGACATGAGCAGCAAGTGAGGGGAAACGAGGCTGCAGAGACACGGGACGAGGGTGGGCGGGCTCCATCAGCAGAGCACATGGAGCTCTCCAGACACTTCCATTAAGACAGGGTCAGGGAGACTGCTGAAGACCAGCTTCCAAGACTGAAAATGTACACGTAACACAGAGACAGAGGTGGCCTCTGCAAAACTGTGGTGTAGCAAGGCCTGGCCTCTGCACCCTCCCCAGATCTCCCAGCAGCCTTTCCATCCACATGGGACACATCTGAGGACACCCCCAGGAGTCTGCTGAGATGACAGGGGTTCCCTGCCCTGTCTCAGTGCCTCGTACATGGCAAGGCATAAATGACTGCCTTTCCTCACACTGATTCGACAGAAGGGTGATTTTGTAAGGCAACCAAAATGTAAGCAGAATCTGGCTGCACCCAGTGGGGCTGGGGGAGTCCTTCCCCCTCTGAAGCCATACCAGGAAGAGGGCTGCCTGGCTCTCAATGACAACCTGCTGGCAGAACCTACCCTCCAGTGACATGTGCTCCTGAGCATCTTCTGGGTGGGCACAGGACACAGTAGAATGAGAACTGTCATGAACACACCAGGGAGGATTCCGGCTCCAACCGCAGCTTTGCTTGCTCAACTCCACTTTCACTCCATGCCACTCTCCCCGAAGCCCAGGGCCTCAGCTGTCAGCCTCGAGTCAGCATCCTCACTGCACCCCGCTCCCATCTCAACAAGTGACTCCCAGAAGGACCAGATGAGTCACGTTTACTTTCATTCCCATCATCTCCCTTACAGTTCTGTAAGTTCTGACTGCTCTACTCCTTTACACTGACATGTATTTAACTTACAGGATCTTTACCAGCGTGCCTACATTTACACTGAGGCATAAAATAAAAATGTGGTCAGGTGCAGTAGCTCACATCTGTAATCCCAGGACTTTGAGAGGCTGAGGCGGGTGGATCACTAGTTCAGGAGTTTGAGACCAGCCTGGCCAACATGGTGGAGCCCCTCTCTACTAAAAATACAAAAATTAGCCAGGTGTGGTGGCCGGTGCCTATAATACCAGCTACTCGGAGGCTGAGGCAGGAGAATCGCTTGAACCCAGGAGGCGGAGGTTGCAGTGAGCTGGTATCGCACCATCCTGGGCAACAAGAGCAAAACTTGATCTCAAAAAAAAAAAAAAAAAAGTAAAAGAAAAAAGATGAGAGCGTGTGGCTGGGTGCAGTGGCTCACGCCTGTAATCCCAACACTTTGGGAGGCTGAGGTGGGCAGATCACAAAGTCAAGAAATCGAGAACATCCTGGCCAACATGGTGAAATTCCATCTCTACTAAAAATACAAAAATTAGCCGGGCACGGTGGTATGTGCTTGGAGGCCCAGCTACTGGGGAGGCTGAGGTGGAAGAATCACTTGAACTGGGAGGCAGAGGTCGCAGTGAGCCGAGATTGTACCGCTGCACTCCAACCTGGCGAGAGAGCAAGGCTCCATCTCAAAAAAAAAAAAAAAAAAAAAGGAAGTGTGTGTTTTATTTAAGGTTAAAAGATCAACAGTTGTTGGCTTGTCTCAATCTTTTGTAAGTAACTATTTACCACGGTGGCTGTAAGAGCTGGTTACATCTGCAGTGGTGTTTCTCTAATTAAACACCTGCTATGTTAGTTATCTGCCATGGAACAGATTTCCACAGGTGCTAAGGCTTCAAGTGTCCCGATCCTAGACACTTGATTTTCTAGTGTCTGGGATCGAGAATCTGGGCATAGCTTAGCTGGGTCCTCTGCTCTGGGCTCTTAGGCTGCAGTCATGATGTCACCCAGGACAGGGGTCTCATCTGGGGCTCGACTGAGGAAGGATCAGCTTCCAAGTACCTTAAGTTGGTGGCAGCAGGATCCACTTCCTTCTGGCCTGCTGGGCTGGGAGCCTCAGTTCACAGCTGGCTGCCGGTCAATTCCGGTCTCACTTGATTCCTTGTCACGTGGCCCTTCCTGGGCTGGCAGCTTGCTTTACTGAGGCCAGCAAGGGAGGGTCTGATAGCAAGACAAGAGTTGGAATCTTTTGTATGGTATCAGGCAGGTGAAATTTCCCTCAATGTGGAGGCGTTTTATTGATTGGAAACAAGGGCTGGAGGGAAGGAATGCACAAGGCCATGCGGGGACCACTGTGGGCCACCTCAGAAGCTGCCTAAGCATCCACATATTTGTCACTCTAATAATCCTTTTTACAAAGTAACTATTTTTAGAATGGCATTGCTCTGAACATTTTTAAAGTTATCTGCTCATTCTATCCATGCTCAGGTAATACAGGAAACAGTATAAAAATGCAAAACAAACTAATCCTAATTTTAAAGAAAAATAAATTGCTATCAAACAATTTCCCCAAAAGTGGTCCTGTGGGATTTCTGGACCTAGAAGGAGGTGTGGAGCAAGGAGGCCCAAGTGTGTATGGCAGTGACACCAGACAGTGAACTGACGAGAAGCTGGGCCTGTGCTTGTGGCCTTCGCAAAGCGGCATTTTGAAACTCAATAAAAGCCAACTAGCAAACCTAAACACTTGCCTAAAAGTTAACGAGTGAGTACAATTAATCAGACACCAAGTGAATCTGCTCTGAGAGGTTAGGAAGCAACAATATAACATCCACACATCCTAACCAAGGTGGGTATCAAAAATGTGCAGTGGCCAGGAAATGTACCTTTAAGAGAACTGACAAGTGGGTTTTCATTAACGGAAAAGACATATTTTTAAAAAGTCTAATTCAGGAAGAGGCTGGGAAAATAGTTTTTCACTTTAGAGCAAGACTTTCATCAACTTTCTATAAAATAACGTGAAATATCAAAATTTAGAAAAATTAATACTGAATTGAAGATGGGGAATGTTAAGAAACAGCAAAGAGAACAAATTCACAATTGTGAGAAACAGCCCAATGTAATTCTGCCCAGAAATCTGTGTCCCAAAAAATCTACGTTATTGTATGTATAAAATCATCCCAACCTCAGTTTTATTGAAAACTTAAAAAGAAATGCCCTCGTACACAGTCTCGTTTCCGGACTCATTAGATCAGTAATGAGGCACATTAACCATCACTGAGCTCTACAGGACTTTAGGTTTTGCCTGGAAAATGTCTTACCTGCTTGAGAAGAGAAGCATCCTTACTCCTGTGGACTCCAGTAAGCTAAGCTGGCAGGACACATTAACTTGCGATCTTAGAGTTGTTTTACAACCAAACACAAACTTTTAAAAGCAGCCATATACTAATATTACATTTTCTCTCTGCTAAGAACAGTTTCTACCATCTGTGATTGGGTACCCAAGTCAGAAAAAACCAAGGTTTGAATCCCAGCTCAAACTTTTTAGCTGTGTGACTTTTAGTTTATCACTTAACCCCTGAGCCTGACTTTATTTACGTAATACAAGTATCAACTCCATGGGCCAGACCAGCCCCAGCCCCAGCCTCCTATAAATCCGTCTGTCTGTCCACAGATGCCACTGTGGAGAGACGATCGTAGGAGGAAGGGCTCTGTCCCTCCTCTCCACCCGCAGGTCCCTCCGCCATAAAAAGCCCAATCTCTATAAGGCTGTTGAGAACTGGTACCACAGCACACACCGAGCACTCAGGACACCGCTTGGCACACAGGAGGTACTCAGTGAACATTCAGCTGTTTTACTACTAGGGAATACGTCCAGGAGACACGTAAGAAACCGGTAAGAAATCTTGCGGCAAAGGTAGAGGCCCTCCTGAGAACACAGTGTTTACTGGAGGTGGGGAGAAACAGCTGGGCATCTGCAGGAGGGTGGTGGGCAGACAGCCTTCCAGAACAGGAGAGTGTGGCAAACGCACCGGAGCCGCTGGGCAGTCAGTTGCACTCCTGTAGGACACACAAGGCTGTCCAGGTGCTGAAGATGTGGGTGAGCAGGGCCGACCAGTTCTCCCATCAAACAGAGCTCACATTCCACGGGAGGGAGAGCAAACAAGCAGGAACGGATGTGGTACACATGAGGGCCACACCACAAAGGATGGTGTGATACGCAGAGGAGGAGCTTGCCTTGGATGGAAGTTCTTTGAGGATCTGAGAAGGGGAGCCAGCCATGCCAAAGCCTGGGGAAGAACCTGAGACACCAGCACTGAGCTGGCTGGAAGAGCAGGGAGGCCACTCAGCTGGAGCTCAGGGAGGATGGTGGTGGCTGGGGGCCTCCAGACTGCAAGAAGGAGCCTGGGCTTTAGGCCACGTGCAGTCATTATCCTCATATAGGAGCAGGGAATGTAGACTCTGATTTACCTCTTTCAAAAGGTAACTCTGTCCTCTGTGGAGAGAGGGATCTGGAGCTAAGAGCAAGCAGGTGGTCTGGTAAAGGGTCGACTGCAGTGGCCTCAGAGATGACTGAGCTCAGGCTACTGTGGTTAGTGCTGAGATCTGTTAGAGGCAGGCACATTTCAGAGGGAGTGATGTGAGGGCTTGCGGGTAAGGAAATGTGTAGGTAGAATGAGGAAAGCAAGGAGAGGCCAATGAGGCAGGGAGGGAATCAGAAGTTTGAGCTGCCTATGCGGTAACCAAATGGAAACATCTGGCTTGACACACGAGTCAGGAGCTCAGAGGAGAGGTGGAGACACAGTATATCAATGTGGGAAGGGATGGGAAGGAACAAAGATCTCAGATGGAAGGCTCACTAAAGCCAAGCTTCTGCTGCAATCTTGCCTGGGCACTGCTCTTCCACACTGGCAGCTGTCATGAAGACAGCGTAGTCTGCATTTGCTTTAGGAGTGGCGACTGGTTGCACAAATCATTTGTTCATATCCACCTGCTCTTAAAATGCCAGGCACCATGTTTCCAAATCACAAAGGCATAGGACAAACTGCAGATCCATGAAAGTCACTTTTTTTTTTTTTTTTAAATGTTTTAGACATCTGAGTGGAGAAAGTCACTTTTAAAGAAGAGTCACCAGGCCGGGCGCGGTGGCTCACGCCTGTAATCCCAGCACTTTGGGAGGCCGAGGCGGGTGGATTATGAGGTCAAGAGATCGAGACCATCCTGGTCAACATGGTGAAACCCCGTCTCTACTAAAAATACAAAAATTAGCTGGGCATGGTGGCACGTGCCTGTAGTCCCAGCTACTCGGGAGGCTGAGGCAGGAGAATTGCTTGAACTCAGGAGGCGGAGGTTGCGGTGAGCTGAGATCGCGCCATTGCACTCCAGCCTGGGTAACA